>JAUZNC010058450.1:0-11303 GCA_034780395.1 Vannuccia rotundouncinata | reverse complement strand
TTTAAAACAATCACTAGTCATTTAAAACAATCACAAATCATTTAAAACAATCACTAGTCATTTAAAACAATCACAAATCCTTTAAAACAATCACTATTCATTTAAAACAATCACTAGTCATTAAAAAACAATAAAAAATCATTTAAAACAATCACTAGTCATTTAAAACAATAAAAAATCATTTAAAACAATCACTAGTCATTTAAAACAATTACAAATCATTTAAAACAATAACAAATCATTTAAAACAATCACTAGTCATTTATTATCGCCACTGCTTATCCCTAGTCCCTTGCATATTTCAGTTACAAATGATTTAAAGTTTACAAAATTCAAATAAAAGGGTTTTTCTCTATATTAATCTGTAATTTAAGAAATTAAAAAATAATAAAATTTGAATTTAAAAGAAAGTATATTAAAAAAAATTTAATGTCATCTAAAATATATCATATTCCAATGTGAAAATAAGTTAAATTAAAAGAAAACATTTAAGAATGTGTTTAGGAACATTAATTAAATAACATTTTATCAAAAAAATAATATAACAATTCCGAAAAATATTACAAATTCTACAAATAGTATTAAAATAGAACAATTATTCAGTTTTGTAATTATAAAATGTTATTTCGTTGATTTCAGAATTAGCATCCTCTCAGTAAATAACGAGGGTTGTTTTTATAAAAGGAAATAATTGTACGATTAAATGTTTGTAAATGGAGGAGAAGTTCCATATTTTTCCAGAAAGTCTCTCAGTTTAATATTGCTTTCTTCAACAAGTCGTTCGTATTCAACAATATCATTGTTGAGATCACCATTTTCCCGACAAAATTTGGCGCCAAATTCGTATCGACTGATCAACACGACTAACATGATTAACTCGCATGATATGGGATCTTCAGGATCCAAATTGTCGTTACTGATATGATCTCGATTTGAGTTGAAGACTGTCAAATCCACAAGAGTGTAAACCTTTCCTTTTTCATCTGTGACTTCTTGACAACGCAATAACTGAAATATGAAAGATTTTAGATAGATCTTAATTAATTTATTCAAAATTTTATATAAAAAAGTATAAAAAAATTATTAATTTTTTAAAATATTTCAATTTAAATTATTTGTAAACTATATTTAATGTTTTAATTTTTCTAACGATTTTAAATCCATATTTAATTGTAAATTTTATATAAATTTCATTTCATTTTATAATATCATTTTTTTCATTACTATTTCATTTAGTGATGTTCAAAATACTCAAAAATTATTCCATTAAAAAGATGTAGAGTTGTATTTTTTAATACAAGAATTTTCAAGGATATTAAACTGTTTTAAATTTCTTATCATAAACAAGTTGAATTTACCAAATTTCAAAATAAAGCATTAATATAAATTTTATTATAATAATGTGTAGTACGATGACAACCTGTAGTTCAAAAGATTTAAATACAGTTTTTTCCAATAAAATAATTAATTGAAACTTTTTGAAAATTATTAATATTCAATATAGAAAAATAAAATATCATTTTTGAACATTGTATTACAGCAACAAGAAATCTTTGACATTATAAATGTTCTAAAAAGCATTGTTTAACTTTTAATCAAAAAAGTATATATTTATTTTCTTTCATTAAAACAAAAAATAATCTTGAAGACTACCTGAAGGAAAGCTCCTCCAATTAAGACTTCTTCTTCATCCGGAAATCTAGAATAATCGGCGATTGGAGTTGTGGTAAATGTCGTGACAATTCTCTTTGGAAATCGTTTCCTGTAGATGGCAAGGAGGTCCGGTCTTATCTCAATCACGTGGAAGGTGACCATCAAAGGAAAAAACTTGGGTTGGTCCGGTTTTAGCTGATCAATTAAAAATTATTTATCAATTTCACAAATTTTGTTTGTAGAATAATACAATATATAAAATTATATATTAAAAAGAGAGAGTGTAAAAATGTTTCAAACCAAAAACAAAATTAGTAATTATATAAATGACACCACACCAATGAAGTTCGCAGTTAGTCTCGAACAGTTAATGTTTCAGAATTTAAAATTTACCGTTTTATTTTTATTTTCCACCGAACGATTCATAAAATATCTGGCACGACTTTCGTTAAGGGATGTCGACATCAGCGAATTGGGGATGCCGATAAATCGTTGAGGAATTGACTGTTGCATCAAAGCTTTGTGATCTTCTACAACGTTTAACTCCACAGCCATTCCCCTGAAAACCGTCCCCGTAAAGTTGTATTTCTCTGGATGTTTCAGACTTATGTTGAAGAGCTCTATACAAAAGAGTTCCACTATAAAACAACAAGTAGTCAATTCCTGGACAAGGTGTATTCCTTCTTTTCGAAATATGTCGTGACTGAAACAGTTGATGACCTTGAGTCCTGCCTCCTCCGTGTACAACTGAATCAATGGAAAATCCTCATTTTTGTTCTGAACTCCCCATTCGAATGTCGTGTCTTCGAGTATTCGAAGTAACCTTTCGTGCGTTCTCTTTAACTCTGGTGCGATACCCCCTTTGTGTCTTTCTCCACTTAATTCTTCGAGTTTTTTGTACACATTACTTTTGATGTACTTTTTCAAGTCGTCCATGTAGTTGGGAAACTTGTCCCAATTTTGTCGAATTGAAAATGTGATATCTCGAAGAGTTTCTATCCGATGTCTTAGCATTGCGCCATCATAAAAATGTCGTAGTTTGTTCAAATTGCCACTTACATAAATATCGTAGGCTGCGACGCTAGAGAACCTTTCATTTCTAAAAACTAAAAGGAAATGATAATATTCTTCACTACATCAATTATATAGAAACTTATTTATAATCTTTAAAACACAATTTTTATAAATAAAAACTATTAGGATCGAATTAATAAAATTTCTTATTTTATATACGCTAAATTAAAATTTGAATTGGAAATGGGATTGTAACAGTAACATTTTAATGACCCCTAAAGGACAATGTTGGGGGTTACAATCAAAAATCAAAATTATCAAAAAATCCTCTCATTGGGGACTTCTAGCATATTTGCCTTCTAGGCACGCATAACAATTAAAAAAGTGAGATGATTTTAAAACTTTTTGAATTTTTCTTTCGATCATTTATTTATCGATTTTTTTATATCTAATTTATTAAAAAATAATCATAAATAAACAGTTAATGTATTCGATTTTATTAAATTAACTTGCACAAATTATACGTTTTTGACTTAGCTATCGAAATAATGCAGAAATGGAAACTTTTAAGATTTTCTTCCAAACTATTCGAACATGCTTTAGAAATTGTATTAATAAACAAACATACATTACATTTAAAAGTGGTTCGTCCAGGCAAATTGTCATTTTATTAATTTTTATGTATTAAGTTGATAATATAGGTTAATAATGTATATACTTTTAAATGAATTAAAAATTCAGAAAGTTTGAAACTTTTACTTTCATGATAAATGAAAAAATGAATTTGTTATTGAGAGGATAGAATAGAGTTCAAATAGAATTAAATGTTGAACAAATCATAGCCAACCTACCTCCCTTAAAATCGTAGTCATCTTCTTCTGAAGTTTGCTCCATTTTTATTTTATTGAAAACGGTTTACGATTAACTGTTATCCTCTAAACTACAGCTTGCACTGATATTTCTTATCCGTTTTTAATTGTGTTAGTTCCGTATTATCAGCCACCTCAAATTCTACACCTAATCTGCATATTATAGATATAGCGATCGATAGCATTATTTGTGTGCATGTATTTAAAATAGTTTATTACAGATATGTATGACGAGTTAGGGTATACTAAATATACGTTGTTTAGTAATTTCAATTTATGTACATAATATGTTATTGTAGAAAATGTGGATTTTATTTAAACTTCTCATCTTTATAATCTTTGACTATAATAGCGATAATTTATTAATTATTTCTTTTAAATAAATGGACAGAAATCTAATTGTATTAAAAATTGAGTAATTAGACTATTTTTTCCTATAAAACTGTTGATGATTTTAAATTAGTGCTAGGATGTTGTCCCACGCAAATATACAAAATTGAAATAAAAAATGATCTGAAACTTTTAAAACCGTGGCGGTCATTATTCAGTGTCGTTAGTTTTGATTAAGCAATAATAATTAAAACTAAAAAATAAATTATTTAAAAACAAAAAGTATCTTTTTAATTATATAGGAGATACATTCTCGTTTGTGGAAGTCTTCTAAAACGAAAATTTTTTAATCGCAGAAACCTAACCTCAAATTCTGAATATGTGAAAATGTTTTTGTTATACGTTTATAGATATAATGCATATTGTGAAATATGATATGTATTGATAATTAAAATTATTTATTTTTTGTTTTTTCTGATTTAAACAGTTTCTGATTGACTAATCAATAATTGAATCTTAAATAACCATATAGTTCCAACTGAACGAATGTGGAGTAGCGATTGGGGCAAAAATATTAAAGTTATTCTATGTTGAATTTTCCTATTCCTATAGCCAATTAATCCTTAAATGAAGAGGCTGAAATAAAACGACAATTTTTAAATTATTATAGTTAATTATTCGTTTGGGTTAATTTAAACAATACAGAACAAGGGATTGTGTAGGCAGTGTGGGAACCTATACATTAATTTAAACATCGGCCATCGTATAAATTAATTTCCAATTACATAGAAATCGTGTAATTTGAACATAGTTCAAGTTTGAATTCTAAATCTGTTCTCTTTGAATAACTTGAAAAATCAAATAACAATTTCGGGAGGCAAGGTTCCATATTTTTCCAGAAAGTCTCTCAGTTTAATATTGCTTTCATCAACGAGTCGTTCGTATTCAACAATATCATTGTTGAGATCACCATTTTCCCGACAAAATTTGGCACCAAATTCGTATCGACTGATCAACACGACTATCATGATTAATTTCCTTGATATGGGATCCTCAGGATCCAAATTGTCGTTACTGATATGATCTCGATTTGAGTTAAAGACTGTCAAATCCACAAGGGTGTAAACCTTTCCTTTTTCATCGGTGACTTCTTGACAACGCAATAACTGAAAGTTTCAATAAAAATTTATAAATATCATTTTAATTTTTTTTTAAATTAATTTGTGAAATATTTTTCTTTTACAGAATTATTATAATCTAGAATTTTTATTTGTATTTATATCGATCTACTTTCTGCCAAGAATATTGAAAAATCCGTTCGAATTATGATAAAAATTGTAAACATTAACCAAATTAACAAGAAGGAATATAATATGTTTTATAATTTTTCAGTGGCTAATCGTTTTAAATTAGGATACGTTTGGAATAATTATAAATAAATAAAATTTCTAAAATACTATACCTACTTCATTTTTTAAAGGGTGTTTTAAAAGTGTGTGTTATTTAAAATATCCATATTTTGTTAATTTATAAGTATTCAGTTAATTTTCTATCTTAATTTTTTACTTAATTGTAAAATGATCAACTTTAAACGAAACCGAACAAATGGAAGGATTTATCAAAACGATCAAATAAAATGTATGAATTTTACTCCTGTAAAATTTTCCATAAAAAAAATAAATTTCTTTTTAAAATAATGCCAACCTGAAGGAAAGCTCCTCCAATTAAGACTTCTTCTTCATTTGTATATCGAGAATAATCGGCGATTGGAGTTGTGGTAAATGTCGTGACAATTCTCTTTGGAAATCGTTTCCTGTAGATGGCAAGGAGGTCCGGTCTTATCTCAATCACGTGGAAGGTGACCATCAAAGGAAAAAACTTGGGTTGCCCCGGTTTTAACTGTGAGAATAATTTTAAAAAGGCACCATTTCATTTCTATTGAAAATAAGGATTTTACAATCAGAATTTATACATATACATGTTTAATGAATTCATTATAAATATAATGGACATTTAAATTTGTAACTATTACCGTGCTATTTTTGTTTCTTACTGCGGAAAGCATAAAATTTTTTGCTAGACTCTCGTTAAGGGATGTCGACATCAGCGAATTGGGGATCCCGATAAATCGTTGAGGAATTGACTGTTGCATCAAAGCTTTGTGATCTTCTACAACGTTTAACTCCACAGCCATTCCCCTGAAAACCGTCCCCGTAAAGTTGTATTTCTCTGGATGTTTCAGACTTATGTTGAAGAGCTCTATACAAAAGAGTTCCACTATAAAACAACAAGTAGTCAATTCCTGGACAAGGTGTATTCCTTCTTTTCGAAATATGTCGTGACTGAAACAGTTGATGACCTTGAGTCCTGCCTCCTCCGTGTACAACTGAATCAATGGAAAATCCTCATTTTTGTTCTGAACTCCCCATTCGAATGTCGTGTCTTCGAGTATTCGAAGTAATATTTCGTGCGTTCTCTTTAACTCTGGTGCGATACTCCCTTTGTATCTTTCTCCACTTAATTCTTCGAGTTTTTTGTACACATTACTTTTGATGTACTTTTTCAAGTCGTCCATGTAGTTCGGAAACTTGTCCCAATTTTGACGAATTAAAAATGTGATATCTCGGAGCATCTCAATCCTTTGCTCTAGGACTTCTCCTTTATAAAAAGGTCTTAGTCTATTCAGATTACTGCTTACGTAAATGTCATAAGTTCCTAAACAGGCGTATCGTTCACTTCGACTATCTGAAAGGAAATGTTGTACAATTTTTTTTTTGATTTGAATCGTAAACATTTTTTATTTAAAAAATTAACAAGTTTAATTTATTGATAAACATTTTCAAAGGTTTGGAAAATAATTAAATCTTCATAAAATCTGCGTAAACCAATTTAAATCTATAAATTGAAAAGATATAAATGTTCTTTACACATAATCAATATACAATAAAATGATTCTGAAATTGTACTTAAAATATACAAAATGTATTAGTATGAACACCAAAACCAAATTTATTGATATAATTAAAATATTTGAGTGTATATTTGAATATTACTAGATTTTTTTGACTGTATAATACATCATCTTTTTATATATTGTAAAATTTGCCACGATAACAGAAATTGGATCCCTTTTAAGCTGTATCTAAAGAGTCTATAATTTGTTTTACTTTTCTCAGAATATGTCAAATTTTTTATTCAATGATTTAAAAATTGTATGTTATACATGTATAGTTTTTAAATACATACTAGATATTCTTCTTTATTAAATTATTTAAATTAACAATTATATTAAACAAAAGTTTTTTGTTAATTTATTTTTCTTTATTAAATTATTTCAATTATAACATTAACAATTATATTAAAGGAAAGTTTTTTGTTAATTGGATAATATATAAAAATAAGCTTACAATATATTAACATTCGATGATTATGAGCGCATCAATCGCCCGAACAAAATAATGGATTGATTCTCGAATAATCTTTAAAAATTGCTATTGTGCCTAACTTTAATCAATATTCAAAATCATGCAACCATTTGGTATAAAATCGGGCGTTATATTAAAAGATATTTCACATGTTCCTTCATGTTTACTATAGTTAGGGTGTATTTCAAATAAAATTCTTTCTATCAATAATTTTTGCATTGTTACATTAAAATGCTGGGTTTGTATATTCGAAAGTTAAGTACTATACTTTCATATTAAAATATCTATCTAACATCGTTATTCTTCATTTTTAAAAATCCCTTATAGAAATCAGGTTCTCAATCAAAATTTTTATATATCTCATTTGACATGTAATTATAAACTAAAATAACGAGTAATTGAATATAATAATTAATTAATTAACTTACCAGCATCGACATAATCTTGATCTTCATCGGAGAATGATGCCATAATACCTGGTTAATGATTCTTCTATAATAAATAATAAAAATTTAAATTCTATCTTGAACGTACAGAAAATTCTGATTATTTATTATTTATTATTTAAATATTAATCGTTTTAACTCTACACACTGAGTGAATTCCTCTAATATATTCTGCTCTTTGTTACAATTAAATTATGAGATGTATATATGCATACTTAAAGAAACTAAATGGTTGTCACCCAATCCTAAACATCATTATGTGTTAACTCAACTGGAAATAAGCTAAATGACAAAGTACTTGAAAACCTAATTTACTTTTGTGCTGTGTGCATAATTTATTAAACTAAACATCATACGTACAGTCAGAAAATTTCATATTCACACATTCAAGGTGGCCCAGAAGGCACCGACAACACTTTCAAAATTATAAAAATATTTGCATATTAACAAAAACATATTTAGTTACAAGTGAAATATAATACATAATACATGTGAAACACATATTAATAAAACACATATACAAGGTCTCTTATTCTCAAAATGTTCGCCATGAGCATTTGAACTGCCAGGAAGTGAATCAATAATGCCACCGCAAAGATTTTAATCAAATTTATCGAAGACAAAACTAACATGTTGCGTTTTCTATTTTTATAAACATGTTCTCGTAGAATCCCCACCAGGAATAGTCGATGGGTGACAAGTCCGGACAGCGTGGAGGCCATTCAATCGAACCCCTTCTGCCAATCCAACGATTTGGGAATTCCTGATTTAATCTTTCTCTCACAGAGAGTGAATAATGGGTGGTGCACCATCCTGTTGCCACCAAATGTCCTCTTGGTCGTTGAAAAGCTGATGAATACGAGGTAAGGCAAACGTATTAAGCATTTCCAAGTAAGTCTGGCTCCTCACAGTTGCGGAAAAAAGTATGGATCACCTAAATATGTGGTCCAGACTAAATATCCCGGTCCAGACAACGACACTCGGGCTGTTGACTGCTTTCCCAAAAGTAAGATGCGGATTCTCCTCACTGTAGTAAGTGCAGTTGTGACGATTTACTTGACCATTGATCAGAAACTGGTTTCATCAGTAAAAAATTATATTTGTTAATATGCAAATATTTTACTAATTTAAAAAGTGTAAAAGTGTGGTCGGTGACTTCTGGTGACTTGTGAGATACATATATATATATATGTGTTTTATTAATACGTATCTCACATGTATTAACTATGTGTTTTATATCCTACTAATAATAATAATGTATATTTAAAAACATTTGACAGAACGCAAATGAGTATTATGAGTTTTAATATATTAATATATTTTTGTTAATATGCAAATATTTTAATAATTTTGAAAGTGTGGTCGTTGACTTCTGGACCAAAAATGCATGAAACACAATCATATAGATGATACACAAAACCTTATTAATTTAGTAAAATGTAGAAATTATATAAAAATATATAATTTGGCAGAATGTGTCAGAGAGACACATAATATAAAATGAAAAGTAAATTATATAAAATCTATGAGTTATACTTATAGATCTCTTGTTATACATCTCCAAATGCAAACATTTTCGTAACTTTCAATTCAACCATGTCTTTACTTTACAAACAAAAACGGATCAATTGACTTTGACAAACCAAAAAAGGCACAGACAGAACAGATATTATCATCAAAGACAATCTGTTATCATCAAAGATAGTCTGTTATCATCAAAGATAGTCTGTTATCATCAAAGACAGTCTGTTATCATCAAAGATAGTCTGTTATCATCAAATACAGTCTGTTATCATCAAAGACAGTCTGTTATCATCAAAGACAGTCTGTTATCATCAAAGACAGTCTGTTGTCATCAAAGACAGTCTGTTATCATCAAAGACAGTCTGTTATCATCAAAGACAGTCTGTTATCATCAAAGACAGTCTGTTATCATCAAAGACTATCTGTTATCATCAAAGACAGTCTGTTATCATCAAAGACAGTCAGTTATCATCAAATACAGTCTGTTATCATCAAAGACAGTCTGTTATCATCAAAGACAGTCTGTTTATTCAACAGCTTTTAATTTTAAACACCACCGTACACTTGACACAAAATGAACATACTGAGTTTGTTTAATAATTTGTTTTTCGATTTTTTTTAATTTCTTAATATTTTTATTTGAATGAAAAATTGCCTTATGTATATTTTTTAATTAAGTATGTTTTATTATAGTTTTAGTGGTTAATTTTCTACAGAAAGAGTTTGTATTTTACTTATCTTGTAGAATTACATGAATCTTTATATCTCTGGATGCTGGATGTTCATTTTGAATTTCTCTATACACATCAGTTCCACCAGAATGCGATAAATGGAGATTTCATTAGAAATAGAAGCATTGAGGTTTCGAAATATGTCCTGAATATTAATGTGTGTAAAGTTTTATCAAAGGTTAATCCTGGTTGTCCAGTCATTCAATATTTTCAAACGTTTTTCGAGAACTTTCTTCAAGTTATTCAAATGCTTTTTTTGGACAAGATCTGAGCAATTTTTAGAGTCCATTCAACCAGCAGTTTGAGTAAGTTTGTTCTCTTCCATGTATTTAATGAAATCTTCCCAGTTTTGACGAATGAAACCATTATGAAAACAACTGTTAACAATAATTTAGCACTTAATTGTAATCCTAAAATACCTTAAAGCAGCCAATACGCATAATATAAAGACTATAAAGATCTCGGACCTCTCATGTGATTTGTGATTTAGAAAAAATTATATAATTAATTTGTTAACTTTCATGTTAAACTATAAAATGAATGTGCAAACTACACTTTTTAATCAAGATATATTTTTGTTTTGACTTATCTGTGCTTGGGGAGCAATTTTTCTTGAGTTTATATGGATGATGATAGACTAAAATGAATTAAATACTTGAACAAAAATATTTATCCTTATATATTTAACTTTCAAATTTGATAATTTGTAATAAAGTGAAACACACATTTTTATGATATTAATAAATATTTCAACTTACTGACATGCCTTCATCAGTAAATTTTCATTAAATTAATTATACTGTTTTCTATTGTTTACCTAAATGATGTTTAAATTAATAATTTAATGGTTCCTTATTCTCATTTCCATTTTAGATCATTAATTTTATGAATGAAGCTTCCTCAATCGATAAGGTATGGTTTGCATTTGTGGAGTGTTTATATATCTAATTTGACTAATGATAATTTCTTAGGCGAATGAGTGAATTTACGACTGCCCTGGCTGTTTCTAAAAATTTCAAAGGAATTTAGTATGTCCAAAATAAGTTGCAATCTGGAAAAAAAGTTTTCGAAAAATGAAAAATAATTATACCAAACTCAGTAAAATGCAATAAAATATGGTTTAATGAAAGATTAATTTAAATAGTTAATCTCAATTGACGTACCTACAATTGACGTACTTACCTATGAAGTTTCATTGAATATAAATAGAATTATTACACTATATTGCATACACAATGTAGTGTTCATATTATTATCCATTATATTGATTAGCTATATTATGTTATTAACTATTGCGTCATATAATGAATT
>JAUZNC010058448.1:0-11311 GCA_034780395.1 Vannuccia rotundouncinata | reverse complement strand
ATAAACAAATTAGAAAAAAAAAAGAAAATTAGAACAAATATCGCACCCCCTCACGAAAAATCCTGCGTACGGGCCTGGATAGATAGTATTTACCAAAGTGAAGATAGCCAGGAAGAATATTAATTGAGATGTGTGCGCCGGGTATATACTTGTTTATTATATGTATAGTATGATCAAATTGTTCGTATAATGAATATGATTTGTATATATAACATACAGCTCATGTCATATTTTGGACTAGTCTTTTTATATTTTATAACTACATTTAATTTAAAGATACTTTTTAATTAGGTAAATTATTTCAATAAGAAAGTTTCTTCGTTTATCTTATTTTAAATTAATTCAAGAAGTATTTTTAAACGATGAAAAAACAAGAAATGGATGATTTTGTTTTTGATAATGGTTTTTGTTTATAATATAATAATTTATCATTATTGTATATAGACTAAACGTAAAAATAATTACATGAATAGAAACAACTTTAGTTCGGGATCACGGTGGTTTTTAATCAGAATGTTTGGTGCAAAAGGTTTGATACTTTTATCAGGACGATCCATGGGATGATAAAATATGTAAATCTTAAGTTGCAAAAATTGTACGTTATTTTTTAGCATTTCGGTTTTCTTCCTTACTAAAGAATAGAATTTTTTTTTATAGTTTTAACCTAATTTTCATGAAATGCACATTTTAAAAGAAAAATTAGATGTTATTCACTTTTAAATTAATTGATGCAAATTAATTTATTCATCTAAATGTATTCTACATATTACAAGCAAAATTATATTGATAAGTCAAACGAATTATTTTCTAGAAACATTTGAATATTAATTAGTTCTCAAGCTAAAATATGCGTAAAAGAGAATTTAATACTAATAGAAACATGTTTCTAAAAAATGATTAGCATGACGTATTTACATATAATTTTGCTTGTAATATGTAGAAAACGCTTAGATAAACAAAATGTTATGCATCAATTAATTTAAAAGTTGAATACCATCTTAATTTTCTTTAAAAATTAATTAAAATTGGGTGAAAGCATTAGAAATTTTTCCTATTCTTAAATAAGGAAAAACACTAAAATGCTATTTAAAAATAACGTACAATTTCTGCAACTTAGAACTACATATTTGATCCTCCCATGGATCCTGCTTATACCTACTAAAAGTATCAAACCTTTTACACAATTTTTGTTTCATTAAAACACTCTGGAATAGCGAACTAGCTTTTTCACTTAGTGACATAAATAACATAATGGTGTGTTTGCGCCATTTAATATCTGCCCCAAAAATAAGCCTTTTATTATCCTAATTATTTGAATATAAATCTTATATGTAATACACTACAGTACCGAAATCCACTTTCTTGTATTTCACAATATCGTCGCTTATTATATTACTACTTCATTAGTATATAGACCAGTGGATAATGCATGCGTGTACAATATAATAAAATATGCGATGTCAAAATTGTAATATCTTCCCATAGCAGCAAAAATCAAATAATAAAAAATTGAAATAAGCAGAACAATTAATGACTTTATTTTGATTGTTATACAAACATCAAAATATGATAATTACAATATATGCTGTCTTAGATGTGTGAAAATCGAAATGTGCAAAAGAATAATAATTAATTACATACTACTAACAAAAATAAAAACACTATGTTACATATAATCTAAAAAGAATGACAAGCAATTAAAATTCAGCGTTATTGCTGCTCGCAGTTAATTAATAGTTAATTATCATAATATGTACAAACAAAAAGAAAGAAGTGTTAAATAACATCATAAAGTAATAATATAGTCGAGAATAAGAGATATTATTTCTATGCAAAGGCAGTTCCCAGGAGGAAGCCGCCAAAAAAAGTCCCAACGAACACCCGATTCTTGTCGAAGAAATCTTTTCCCTAAAAGAAATGTAAATAACAAATTGTATGGGGAATTTTTTTCTCCGTTTGTAAGTATCCAAATATAATAAATTTCGCAAAAAAATATTTTGTGATGTGATTACACCAAGATCAGAAATCATTTAGTATCCAAATGTTTACGTTAGCACATCATACATTTTAAATATACATTAGTATTGATGACACGTTCATGACACCCAAAACCATCATTATATAAGCAATATTAATTAAATCTTGTTTCTTCGTTAATGCAATTTACCGTCTATAACCAAAATACTAATACAAAATAATATATAGTAAAATTAATTCGATGATTAAATGAGTATTTTGAATTATTGCAACCAAATATTATAAGACAACAAATAAAAACAAAATAATAAAACATAGTAACAAAGCCAAGGTAGATACCATATTATGACTTACAATCTGAAAACAATGAAATGAACACGTCATAATTGCAACATAACACGATCCAACTGCACTATACAATAAACTATTGTTAGGACTAAATTTATATGTTAATAATTATTTTAATGAAGATGAAAAGTGACTACGAATAAAAACCAAACTGACTTTATTGACCCATCGATTGACCTGTTGATCGGATACTCCCTTGCCGACCTTGTTCTTGATTTCATCAACTTTTTTCCAGTTAACCGTTATGTAGTTATTGTGAATTGCGAACTAAAAATAATTTTTAAAACTAAATATTGCAAAATGAAATTCAATCTATTCACAAGTGGAGACAAACATTATTTATCTACTAGTGGGTCGAGGATAGCACAATTTATCTACTAGAGCAGGTATCATCATATAATTATTAATCATTATAAGATAAACAGAAAACACCCACTAATTAATACATAAATTGTGGCAAAGTTGTTTTAATTGACGAATGTATTAATTATAGTAATTAATACATATGTTTTAAAATCGAGAAATTTTTTAGTAATCGAACAACTTATCAAATCATTGAATGCATTGTATATAATACATTAACAGAACTGTGTATTTCTTCATAATATAGAAGATGTAGAAGAAGTAATACTAAAAAATATTTCTTTATGATTATTGTTTTTCATAATACTTTTTTAAATAACTCCGATTCCTCTATATACCGACGTAGTTAACTTAGATACCATTATATTTTACTATATTTCACTGTAATAACTCAACTTCACCTGCAACAAACAATTTGCATACATAAATTCTTTCATTATTTCTTATTAAATATTATAATATACACACTTCCCATTTTAATGGCTAACTAATAAATTATTAAAAATAAAATAATTAATATTGTAATTGCATATATTTATTACATAATGCTTCGGGAAAGACTTATGAAGTACAAAACCACATATTTTATTTTTACCAAATTATTCAAGTTTATTTTATTGTAAATTATGCATCATTATGAAACTATTCAAAGTAGTTAATGTTGCAAGTAAGCAACAAAAATAATAATGGATATAAATACAAAAATATGCCGACACAAGCGGTATTAATTATCGAATGTATTACTTACGCGAATTTGAAAATGTATTAATTAGACGACCGTCTTACATAGTAAAAAAATCGGGCCATGAAAAATGGTATTAATTAACGAATGTATTAATTAATTGGCGAGTGTTTACTGTAAAACAATGTTAACATGACTTAACTTTGGTATTATTTGATTTATAAAAGTCTCTTAATGAAATGTTGGTATATACAAATTAACCTGTGATAAAACGACGGTGCCCCCGATCACCAAGGCGGCTGCTCGACCAACTTTGGCGAAGATGTATCCAGAGAAGCTAAGAATGATAAATGAATAAAAAAAATGATATATAGTTACATAATGTGAATGCATGCACAATTTTCAAATAAAAAAAGCCTTTTTCTTTTTGTTTTAGTAGTATGGGATTGAAATTTTAATATGAACGAATTGTATTTTTATTAGTTAATAAAGAGAATCTTTTAAAGAAATGAAATATAAACAATATGTTAATTTTTAAAAACTAGGACAATATTTTTCGAAGCATAATTGATTGAGTACATTTATGTAAAACTGTTACAACAAAAGTGAATCCAAAATCCTAAATATCCAAAAAAAGGCAACATGATATGACTTCAATAATAATTAGTCTCACAAATCAATCCAATGAATACAACTTACATTCCTGCTGCACCTCCGACAGCGACCTGTTGGGTAGCTGAACGTTTGCTAATGTCCCCGAAGACCTGTTCAATGGTTGACTTGGCTTTGGAAATTGTATCATTTGCCTTCTCCACATCACCAGCACCATCTTCGGCAGTTGCCATAGTGTTTAACTGAATTAAAAGGTAAAGTGTGGTGAACCCAGCACCCAGGTACCATTATTAGTTTAACAAAAATATGAAACAACTGTATAACTGGTTGCTCTACTTTAGATTATAAATATAATGACATTAAAATGTAACACAATATCAATTAATGGGATAGTAAGACATATATCATAGTGAGTCTAATACTGGATCGATTTCATTTCCTTGTTTAATAATTTTTCAAAATATGTAAATTATTTAAATATATATTGCTTTTATATATTAAATTGTTTATTATAATACTCAACAATAATACTATTAAAATAGTGTAATATATATATATATATTGTTGTTATGTTTACATTGTTATTTATATTTTTCAGTTTTGAGTAAAAAATAAAACCCAACATTTCAAGGTTCATCAACATTTTTGATTCATTAATTTATCTAAAATATTCAAGAATTAATATTAAAAAGTCTTTAGTTATTGCTTGAGGACCAGAGGCAGTTTGTTTCCGACATTATCCCAACCAATAAATTTTCTATTAGATATTCTTTAATTTTGACATTAATTATATTTTTAAATTTATTTAACAAATGTTTTCTTTCTCATTAACTTTGCACTCTCATTTTTTAAATCTTCCAATCTAGTCATGATAAGTTCCAAAAGTAAGTATATTGTTTCAAAGTGACAAATTTCATCTACAAGTGAGGGAAATTCTATCCATAATATACTGATTTTGTAAATATATTTTGTCTAATTTCTTTACACTAAATTTGTTTATTAATTAATCGAAACTTATTAAATTGAATTCAAAATACAAAGCAATGCAAATTAAATTTTAAATATTCTTATTTTATTTTTTTAATTATATACATTCTGTATTAATTATATTATACTTTAATAAAAAATATTCGAATTCCATGGTTTAAAAAATAATGACATAACCCATAATATGTTATAATAATGTTTATATTTATTGAGTTAACATCTAGTAAAAATTGTTATAGTGGTTTTAATAATTTTCATCAATGAGTGGCAAGAAACATAGTTTTAAGCTTCATTAAAATTGATGTACCTTTTCAAACATACTCAAAAATTAGTAAGTAGATTAGTGCTAAACAAGTCAGAATCACTTGCTTAAACATGTGAGAGGTTATATTTTAATAACATTTTTATAGAATTATTTTTTAATTATGTTTAATGACAACATAGTTCTAAGTATTTGTTTTGGATGACAATGTAGTTGATGTTAATGACTATGTATATGTAGTAATAGTTGATGATGACTATGTAGACATAGTTGGTGTCGATGACATTGTAGAAGTAGTTAGTGTTCATAATCCAGAACATTGTCTAATTCAAAGAATTTTAAAGATTTTACCGAAAAAGTAAAGATTTATAAAGACTTCCAAGGAAAACCCAAAAAATTTAAAGACATAAAATACTTTTAAGAATCCAAACAAACCCTGAAAAGTACAATTTACAGTAATTGACTGGTCAAGAGGAAGAAGCTGAGACATACACATACTAAATTGAATGGTTTTGGTTGGTTAATTAAAGACAGGCAACATTTATAAGTGTATATAACCATATCACTGAATAATTTCATTCATGAATTTGCTGCTCATGTTTTCAACATAATTTTATATTTACCTACTGGTTTCAATTCAATTATATATTATTATTTATAAAAATTTTATACAATATTTATATCTACTATTTCTATTGTATTGTCAATACTATTCTATATATATATTGTTATATCTACTATTTAGTATTTTTGTGTTTTTTTATTGTATAAGTATTCCTTATTGTACAATTTCATATTGTATTGTGTATATCTTATATACATACTACTTATTTGTATACTTATATAGCTATGTCTTCATTAGATTCTAGTTTTTTCTTATTTAATTCTTCCATTATATAGATTAGATAAAATCCCAAAATAGAATAAGGTTTTTCCTGGGGTAGAAAATAGGCTTCAAGTCATTTCATTTTTCTATGTGGGATGAAGATTTTCACCAATGATCTGAATGAAGCTCAATTGTCTTGTGCAGGCAGTGAATCTAATATTGTTGTTGGTGACCATTTGTGGACATTTTGATGTCCACAAATGGTCTGACTGTTTGTGGAAATTTCAATTTATACAATCTACATCTTATTCATTTACATCTTATATGATCTACAATGAATGTCCATGATCAGTCAGAAGAGTTTTTTTGCTGTTGACAACAATTTGTTGACACTAAAAGATTGAAATTTATTAGAAATTATACCTTTGTATCATGTATAATAAAAAATAGTGTAATATGTTATTTTGTGTTATAAAAAATATAAAATTTGAAATTTATGCACAGAAAAATCATCAGTTTTGAACAAAAAAGGAATGTTTGTGGAGGACATGTCAACAATCAGTCGCCACTGCCTGACCATTTGTGGACATTTCCATAATTTAGATGATTTCAATGTCCACAAATAGTTGTGTCCACAATTGGTTGTCACTGTCCAACCATTTGTAGACACATAATCAGTATGGTCCATTTGTGGACATGTTGATTACATATAATATTAATTTTACACATATATACAAACTTCTAATATTGCTTACTGTCAGTTTTAAACTGTAAGCAAATGGGCTGGACCATTAGTGGACATGTGTTTTACAGATCTAGGAAAGTCCTACAAAAGATTTTGAAATCATTTAAATTATGGAGATGTCCACAAATGATTGGGCAGTGGTGACTGATTGTGGACAATGAAATCATTTTAATTATGGAAATTTCCAGAAATGGTCTGGCAGTGGCGACCAATTGTTGAAATGCCCTTCACAAACAGTCTGATCATTATATTATAAACTACAAATCATTAACCATTCCTATTTTTGTTCAAAATTGATCAAAGATTTTTCTTTGCAAATTTTAAATTTAGTATTTCTTAAAATGTAAAATAACATATTACACTATTTTTTATATTTCTTGAAACAAAGGTATAATTTATAATAAGTTACAATCTTTAAGCATCAATAAATCATTGTCAACAGCAAAAAACTTTCCAACTGATCATAGACATTCATTGTAGATCGTATAAGATGTAAATGAATAAGACATAGATTATATAAATTGAAATTTCCACAAATGGGCATGTGCATAATTGATCCGGACCTATTTGTGGACATCTCCACAAATGGTAACAAACATTATCAATTTGTTTTTGACAGATAATTTGTGACTGCATCTCTCAAATTGCATTATCAATGACCAGGCTACTTTATAACAAAATGTCAAAGCATGACAATAAAATTATATGACAACAAATCAAACATCAAGAATTTAAATAGATATTTCTTTGTGTTATAGTAATGGGGATTATAAGTCCAAAGCCAAGTTATAACTTATACAAATATACTTATTTCACTTATATTAAAACCATTCATGCATCAGAGCTCTTCCAAAAACACCTTATAGTATGAATGCAAAAGGATCAATTTTTATAAAATTTTACATTTTATTTCATTTAAGACTTACCAAAAATATTGTTCATGAAAATTAACAGTCTGTGAAACTCTGAACTGACAATCACAATTATATATCAACACAAGACAGCTAGAAATGCAGCTGTTATTTACATTAGTTGCATAATATTCTCAAATTTCAATAACAAAAAGTTATATATATATAGAGATTAGGTAAATTTGAGTTGTACATCTGTATATAGCTTATTGTATTTCTATTTAGATTCAATATATTAGATTAAAATGGGCTCTAGTTTATAAATTAATTAAAAAATTTAAGAATAATTAAAATATTTTAAATGTAACTCTCTCCAGGTGAAACTTTTGAAAAGTGTATTTCTACACAATTGAAAAAAATTGTGGATTTTTATAAAATTTCATAATTGTGAACCAGTTCTTTTCTGTAAACTAAATTATTAGCAAAATGCAATTCCCATTCATAATTGTCATTTATAGTTGCATTTACATCAAAATAAATTTAATATTAAAAAAAAAATCATTATTTTGATAATTAAAATAATAAAACTTAGTAAGGCAAATATTAAATTATTTTTAAATAAATAGAGTACGTTGTACAATGAAAGAAAAAATTAATGTTTAATAAAAAAATATTATAATTTTTAAAGATTTATATCGGACACATTCTGACTCAAAATTTTTTGATTAATTTAATTTTAATCAGGGGGGCCCACAGTAATATTTAGAGGGGGTCGTTTTTCAGGTTTAGGGGCACCTATAAACATTGTTTTCTAAATAGGACCCAATAAAAATAATGTGGACCACTTTCATAAAATGGCACATTTTATTATTTAGTCTGTTGCATTAATTCATTTGCAATTTTTTTCGAAAAGGAATAATTTTCTATTAATAAAAAGGTAAAATGTAAAAAGAGGTCGTTCGCACCCAACGACCCCTTTGAGAGCACCCATGTATAAATAATAATTATATTTTAAAAATAATCTAATTAAATGTTATTTAAAAAAAAAGAAATACTAACATTAACATTGTAGAATAATATATACATATAATTGTGATGTAATTATGTTTTATTAAATCACTTCTAGAAATATATTTTATCCCTTTTACAAGCTTTAAAATTTTTTCAGCTTAAAAATAATATAACGTTTACTATAAAAATAATTTAAACAACAATTACATTCATCTCTTTTTCTTGATTATCCTTATCATTCCCGTGCTATTTGACGCACTCACCCCTATAATTCGCTCTCTTATTTAGATAAAGTTTTAAAATTTGGCATCTAGTTATACCAAAGTTTTTCAGACTCGTTTTTTTAATATAAATATATATATATATTGCTAATTTAAAAAATGTACGTCGATACTTCAAAACATAAAATCATTTGCAAAACTTTTTTAATGTTTAAATGTAAAGTATTTTACATTTGTTTACACTAGTTTATACTATTGTATATTCGAATTGGTATTTCCTATAATTACCTCTAGTACTATTTTTTGTTATATATATATAGGTCATTCAGTAAAAAATTGCGTATTTTAAACAAATTAATTTTGTATCTATTTTAAATACAAGGATGATAACAAGCTTATACAATTTTATGACTTATAAATAATTACCACCATTTTCATTTTTTCCCAAAGTCATCTGCCATCTTGTTGAGAGCTTTAGCAGAAATTTAGCCAGAAATTGTTCAAGTTCTTCTTTGGTTCTGAAATTATCTCTTCCACTGATAGCCTCGATGTGTGGGAGAATAAAGCGATCAGACAAGTTGCAACCAGGTGAATATGGTGGCTGCAATAACACCCTTACTCTTATACCCGCCAGAAAATCCTTGCAGGTAGCTCGAGAGACATATATGTTGGGCGGGAATCGTGGACAAGACGAAAGTTTTCCATTAAAACAGGATTTGGTAAAGCAGCAAGAAACTGTCTCATAGATTGCAGAAACGCAATGTATATTTAAGAATTCACAGTATCGCCTCTGTCCAACACGTGAAAGAAGTGATTTCCCCGAGATGAAACAGCAACGATAACAATGAATTTTTTCTCCATTGTTGACCTGACTGCTGTTTGCCGCCTGTCTCCGTCAGGTCCCATTCATGAGCCAACGACATTACGTGGCAATATTTTTCGACAGTAAAACCACTTTTCATCGATAGTTTGCTCTAGTAAATACAGCGTGAATCAAAAGCTGTCAGCATGTTTCTACAGCATTCCACTTGCTTATATCGGTTCTGTTGTGTCATAACGTGAGGTATTCAACGAGTTGTGCATCCGTATTTTCTCAAGATATTCTGTTAAAATAAAATACGCCATACTCTCAGAAATATTGAACATTGCTGCGATTTGTTCGTGCATCCCTAACTTGCCGGCCACTGCCTGGTACGCGTTCAAATGACTGCCGAAAGCAATCCCGAAGTTCTTGGACAATCTGCTGAACTCTTCGTAGATTAGGAGCATCGTCAGGCCATGCAGTAATTAGGATATTGTGTATTGCTGTTGCATTCATATTGTTTCTTCGAAGTGTTTCAATATAAGAAAGTAATTTTAGATTTATCAATCTCCATATATGCTAATTATTAACTGATTTTTGCAAAGAAATGATTACGAAAATTGATTATTTTAAATTTAGCCATAGATATAAATATTTGTAGATTTTTCGAATTTTAAATATATTGATTTTTTTAAATTATTACATTATCTTCCGTAATCAATAGAACTGAGATAGAAATTTTAAACCAATAGAAAAATAAATAAAGTCTTTATGCATTTTTTAAAAATAAGGTAGCAAAATACGCAATTTTTTACGATTATATTATTTTTATAACATTGAACAGGGGTCTGTCTATACGTACAAACACCCCTCTGACAGACTAATTATGGTAGTTGCATCTCCTAAACTGCTATTGATTTATTTAGTAAACTGTCTGCCGCTATTTATAGTGTATATAGCATTATAGAGCGCATGCAACCGTACCTATACCTACTCGAATATATTAAGCACACACACACAAGTACACACACAGTGTATACGTACATAATTAAATTTTTCCTACAAAAGGAGTATTGTCTAACCGCCATTTTATTACATTAAAATATATTAACTTTATGGTTTTGCGTTACAAATTATTTTCATCAATTTCAAAAGTTACCGAAAGAGGTCCCATTTTATATCAGCCCCCCCCCCCCACACTCAAATATTTCTCTGCGGTGCCTGATATATAATATCTAACATTCCCCTACGATAATTAAAATAATTTAACTATTTTTAGTTAGTTATTGTTGATTTACTTTTGTTAGTAGTGGGATTAAATTAGCTAATGAAAGTGATCATTTCCATACGATATTTAAAATAATTAATATATTTTTAGTTAGTTAGTGTTGATTAACTTTTTCAGTCAGTGGGGTGCTAGCTCTATGAAGATCAGAGAAAATTATAATACTTTATGTGCAATTTCCTCTTAGGTGTTAAGAACTACTAATTTATGTCCAAAAAATTGAAACTAATTCTTTCTTTTTCTTTCTCAAAAACTGCTCAAGGAAAAACGCAGATATTTTCATATAAGGTGCCGATCCATTCCTACAGCCCCAAAATCCGATGGTCGTCTCCTATTGGA
>JAUZNC010058447.1:0-11311 GCA_034780395.1 Vannuccia rotundouncinata | reverse complement strand
ATGTCAGGAGCACTAACAACAGCAATGGAGCACATGCAAAATGTGATTGACAATGGTGGCAAGTATATTTAAAACATTTCAACTAATTGCTACACAATTACGTTTCATATCGTGAATCTATAACTATTGTACATTTCAAATACACTATTTTTTGGAGACGCGGTTTTTTATGATACAGCCTATATTTCCGTATTTTTTTATGATACACCCTATATTTCCGTATATTTACCTATATTTTCGTATGTTAAATTTCAGATTTTAAGTGTGAGTCAAAATTTGCTAAATTTTTACTCTACTAACAAAGCCAGTTCACACAAAGTCTTTCCGCCTGGAATTAATGTAAGGGACGTAGAACCGAAGACTGAAGATATCTTATTCAGACTGTTTAATTTCCGAACGCAGATGGAGTCCAACTTCGTCGATGCTGCTCCTTATTTAAAAATTGAATCAACTTCAGATAGTAAATTAGTAGTTTTTGTTGATTACTTTCGTAAAAATGTTTGACCTTGTAAATGTTATCATTCTGTAATAATGAATGTACAATATTAAACCAACCAATTTATTTCAATATATTATGCTATAGCTGTATTTGAAATTTATATTTCTTTTGTCAGCGGATAAAATGAAGCTTGGTCTTTGCAGCAGTTCGTCTTCAACTGAATCCGGAGACAATCCGGAACGTGTATACATTATTTCAGATAGTCTTCTTGGTGATTACACAGGTGTATAATGGTTAATGGGGTATAGAAATTCGAACCACTGGTACTATCCAAGCAGTTTCCGTGCTTTTTGTCCTTTGATCTTCGCCATGATATAGCTTATGAGGATTTAATGGAGTTTGTCGAATGTTTGATCGGTGTGCGTCGCAGAGCCACCAAGTTAAGGGTTAGAAGCCTTGTGTTAATCGTATAAAGGTATTAATTTCTAAATTTATACCTATCTATACAACTACCAAAAGTAAACTGAATTCATAAGATACAATTGGGAAATATATGTTTTATTAATATTATTGTAATTGAAGTGCATCCCATATTGGTGAAAAACATTGATAAAATATAAGATTTTTTGTTTTAAGGATATAAGTTTGATACTTTGTTTTAATATTAGTATTACATTCTGTATAATTCATGCAGTGTTTGATTTTTTATCCACACATATTCTTTATTGATTGCTTATCTATAATTAATATGTGCATTTTGTATAAAAAATTCTAATCTCTATAACAACAGCTACATAACTTCTTTATACTTTCAATGGAATATTTGTGACATATCTGTTAAAATCTGTTATGATGAAAATATAAGTCCTATATTGAAGTGTATTTTAGTATAATTTTGTCAGCATTATATGCGTGTTAAAAATTCAATTATGGTACAAAATGTGTACCTTTTAATATTTTCGGATCCTTGTGCTTTTCGGACCTTTCATAAGGGACGAGATGCGTACCCAGTAAAATTTAAGCGGTCGAAATTAATAATTTTTCGGACTCATATACGTACCTTATATATGAGACGTAATACGGACCCATTAAAAATAAGCGGACGCATATAGGAGCTTTTCGGACCCTTGATGCGTACACCTTCGAACCCCTATATGGCCGATTTGAGTTTACTGTGTATGGGCGTGTGTGACACTGTGCCAGCTTTTGCTAATAGAGGGAAGAGAATGGCGTGGAAAATCTGGCATTTCTATCCTGAAGGGACGAATCCATTTGCAAAATCGATGGATCAACCAGACATAACTAAAGTTAAAGATGCAATTAATGACACTTGAAAGATTCGTCATTCTGCTGTAATATACAAAACAAACTCAAAAAATTCACGTCAATGATGCCCGAATAATCTATTTACTCGGAAAGGAAGAGATGTCAATGGCATCCCGCCATCACAAGGAGTCCTTTTACAAAATGTGCGGAGATACTATATATCAGTATACTATATTATATATCTTTGCTGGAGTCCATCACTTAACCTCCCTGTAATGAATCTTCTACTTCCGATGAATAGGGTTGTAATGGAGGGCAAGGGGAAGTGGTGTGGAGCACTTTTCCAGAAGCAAGCAAAGTCTCCCAAGAACTTTTGCGATGTGGATGCTCCAAAGGCTGTCAGCAAAACTACAAATGCGCGAAAGCTGTTATCGCCAGCACGGATTATCTTGTTGAACGATCGAATACTGTGTTGAAATTCACAATTTAAATGGGAACTTCTTTGATTACATTGATTAAATACATACTAATTTCCATATTACTGTATCCTTCGAGAGAGTTCTAAATATGATTTTTTCTAAACTATAGCAATTGACAAGAACTATATAGTGCATTATAATTTTACAAAAACTATAATTCTATTTTTATTCAGATTTGATTTCTATAAAAACTCAGATTTTGTCAGCTATGTAAAATGTTATAAAATCAGAATACAAGTAAAATATCGATGTCAATATCAATTCATATAAATAAATCATTTCAGACCAATTATTACTCGCATTGCTCACATATTCTGTAAAAAATTCTTCATTGACAAATAGCTTTCAAGCAAATATGTTGTGTTAATTGCACCATTGATATCGTAATTAAGTTATATATATATTACCTATTGTACGTAAATAAGACAGCGTCCGATATAGAAACGGTCAAATCAAATTAACCCTAGAACGACCAGGCGTTTTTATACCCCTATAAAGGACTAAAATGGGGGGGGGGGGGTCAAATTGATTAACATCCCCTAACTCTTCATAAAAGCAACCTAATTTCAATTTTTTGGAATAATTTCTTCGTCATGAAATGTATCAATTGGTATACATTTTTTAATTATACTACTTGGTTTAAATATTAAAAAATTAAATATTCGAAAGCCGTAAAAATCAGGCAGGTACTGAAAATTTCAGACCAATCGACCAACTCCTAGACCTGTTTAAAAATATGTGGGTTATAATTTGGACCCATCCCCTTAGTCTTTCTAGGTTTTAATTAACTTAACAAACATAGCATATATAATACACCATTGATTTCGTAATATATAGGTCAACACGGAAAAAATTTAGTTTTTTAAATCCAGTTTTATTTTTTAAATTTTAAATTATTCTATGATACAGAAAAATGGTTCTATTGTAGACCCATAGGCTGTCCACAAACCCGCAGATCCTGGACATCTGTTGATGCCGCTGGGGACAGAGATACCATTGCAAAACGTAAGACTGTTGACAAGAAGTTTATGGTCATTGTTGGGGTCAATTTTGATGGTTTGTCATATTCAGAAGTTCTTCAAAGTAATCACCCCGTTGATTCAGAGTTGTACACTTCCTTTGTAAGTAATGCTGTTGTTTCTTTATCAACTCATCAACTTAGAGAACAAAGAAGACAAATGATGTGGGAGAACATGAGACTAATGCATGACAATACACGTCCTCATGTTTCCCGTTACACCGTGGGCAGAAAAGAACGTTCTTTTGTTTCACTAAGCTTCGTACTCTCCTGATTTAAACATGTGCGATTGGATGATATTTCCGATGCTGCAAATGAAAAGGAACAATATTGAATTATTGATTGGCGAAGTTTTGCAATATCTTATTTAGATGAATCTTTGGGAAATTAGGACCAGAAACAATGCATAAATAAGTAACAAAATTAATTAAACATTGTAGAAAAGGGATTGATGCAGGTGGTAATTATGTTTAAAATTTTGTAATTGAACATTGTAATTATGTAATATGTTAATTATGTAAATATGTAAATGTATACATTTTATATGCTATAAAAATAAAACTGGATTTAAAATTTTTTTAATAATTTTAAAAACTAATTTTTTTCCTTTTGACCGATACTATTTATCTAGGTCGGCAACTTTTAATTAAATTTTGTACGAAATAAAAACGGGCCAAACGATTAAAGAACTTTCTTTTGCAAAGATATATTAACTGATTTGGTCTTCACAGCTCTATTTGTAATAAATTATGGTTAGTAAAAATTTTACTATTTGGGAAAAAATTTAATTAAAGGTTGCCGATCTAGATAAATAGTATTACGAAATCAATGGTTTGTACCATTTCGAATAACATCTGTTTTTTGTCCTGCTGGATGCATCACCCTATTTATGACATTCCGGCGAAGTGGAGCTGCGGTCTATCTATTATATTGACTCTATTGTGTATACCACCTGCAGGAAACTATATATATGTAGGTAACCAGGTACTTTGTCTACAACATTTGAAACTTTTAATCATCCATTATATATGTTGTACAGAATATTACTGACACAATACAGAATGACCTAACTATGGAATGTAAATAGAGAACAATATTCGATATATGCTCTGTTAGACTTTGGCGATGCGTGTTATGCTAAATGCATGGCGCAACTCGTGATAAGTCACGTCTAATACGTTTTTCAGGATTCAGGATTCACAGATTCGTCAGGATTCAAATAAAACTTTATAATATTAAAAAATTGAAAAAAATCAGATCCAAATTAAAGCTAATCAAAATTCTAAGATGATTTATCACCAAGAATATTGACGTTATACGATGCTCCATTTTGAATCTGAATTTTTTTTCAATTTTTTAATATTATAAAGTTTTATTTGAATCCTGACGAATCTGTAAATTCTGAATCCTGAAAAACGTATTAGACGTTGAAAGCGTAATAAAGTATGGCAGAATATATCATACGCTTATACACAACGATCCAATCCAAACACAGACAACATTTTGTCCAATTAAAATCAACGAGGATGCTTAAATGAAGATAATCTATGAAGTAGGTATCTAAAAGTACTATTCAAATAATACCGGTTGAGTATTTGTAATAAACATTAAAAGCATTTTACATATTGTGTAACTATAGTGTCATATATTTATAAAGTTACGCCATCATATGGGTGACGTGTTTGTAGATTCATGGTTTGCGCCGCCATTTTTATATTGGGGGGGGGGGCAACAATCATGCCACCCAAACTCTTTTTACTCGACAACATAGCATAATATCTCCAAAAATGTATTGTCTTTGTTAAGCTATATATGATTAGAAGTCCTTTACTTAACTATGATCGATATTATTATTAAACCAATTTAAGATGCAAAACAAAATGACATGTAGGTACATTAATTGAACAGAAATCTTTACTAGTGTTTTGTCAAAAATGGGGTAAAAAACCGACAGCCACTAAATTAATTAACCGACAAGCATTAATTATTATTTAGGGGGGGGGGGGCTAGCGCCTTCCCCAGCCCTGAGATTAATAAAAATCTAACTTTTTGATATGTATAACTACCTACCAGGCGCGTGGTGTTTATATAAGGTTTATGCTTTTGAATTATGTATTGGTAACATTATATAGGGCAACAATGAATGTCTCTATACCCAAACAAAGATTTTTCCCGCAAAATGTAATGCATCGATCATGTTCAAATTATGCACACACTCATGTACCAATATATTCTGTTACTTAAATCAGTGGAATGGATACGATAGGTATTCATATATATATTATACTTATATACGTTTATTTGGAACACCAGAGTATAGTAGTAAATTAAAATATAGTAGTTGAGATATGCACCTTGTTTATTATTAAATGTTACGTACGTACTCTAGATAGTTTAACCTTATATAGTATAGTAGGCATAAACCTTGGCTATCGTTTTCTTCATCCAGCACATCTTCTCTTTCAGAGAAAGGTTGTCAAAATCTCACAGTCTTCTTGAAACCTTCCCAGTCCGCCTTCTTCCAGTTCCATCTAAGTTTTTTATCTACCCCTGTCTTGAGACATCTGATTCCGCAGTCAATTACATACATGATGGGAATGTGATCGGATCCCATGTTGTCTCGATGGTCCACCATGTTGTTTTTTCCTATAGCGACTCATGGACTATGGTAACATTGGGAACGGCTTCCTCCCGTGCCTTATTGATACTATAGTAGGTATCCCGTCATTAGCGCAGAATATGTTGTTATCGAAGATCCAATCCATCAGGTTTTCGCCTCCTTCATCTAAGGGTTGGATATGGTGGGGAGTGTTGGTTAAGGTCTCCGCCTATGACCGTGTTCAGTCCTGTTGGAAGAGCGTTGGTGTTGAAGCTGGTCGTAGGAGCTATGGGGGGCAGTAGACGTTAGTTATTTTGATGGCATTTTCCCTGTGCCTGATTTCACTTCCAACGTCAGGGTTTCCAGGTTCGGTTGGTCTATAGCATCTCTTAAGGGTCTGGTAAATAACCATGAAGGCGATGTCCTCTTTGATGTATCATTTCATGTTTAATATATACTTATATGATTTATGTTTCCACAACTCAATGTAGTGTGAGTAAATTACTAAAAAGTCAAAAGTATTTTAATCGATCTTAGATTTAAAAAGAACGGGACGACGGATCGTCAAACCCAGGCACCAAAAGATGCGTCGTGATTAGCGGCATCTTTTTTGTAGTTGGTATACGTTGCTCCATGTACCATGTTGACGTGAGTGGTCAAAAAGTGGCCAAAAGTTATTTTAAAATTAACTTTTGCATTTTTAAAAAAAAATGTAAACAACTAAATTTGATAATTTTAACAGTTTTAGATGCAGAATTTAAAACTACACATTGTTTTTAAATTTGAGTTTAGCCCCACAATTAGAAATTTAAAAAATAGGTCATATTAAAATCAGTGATTTTAGTGATTTCTTAGTGATTTCTTATAGATCAAATGCAAAGGTGCATAGAAAATCGCCCTTTAAGAGACATAAATAGCGGTTTTGAACGTGTAAAAGTAAATAGAATTGCTCTCTCAGTATATAAAGATCTGTTAAGTGCATTCCAAACTAAAATATTACAAATACCTACAACTATTGTTTTACATTCTATTATTTATGTACATATAAGAACTTTGCTTTATCAATTGGGACATTTCTAACAAATTATTATATTTAAAAATGAAGTGGGTATGGGGCTATAATAGTTGTTCCAGTTTCTAAATATTGAAATTAGCCTTACTTTTTGCTTTCATAACTTGAATTTAAAGTAAACTATTTGTTTTATAGATTTCAACGATGGTTCGTATACATATAAACGGAAAACAAAAAGATCCAAGAACGTTGAGCAAACCAATGTTACTATATTTTTTGATAATCATGAGTTCGGTTATGAATCTCTATATAACTTCATAATTTGTGTTGAAATAACTGACATTAGCTGTACTGTAACGACTTTGTATTGTAACAACAGTGCCGGATATAGGGCTACTTAATAGTTACACTCAACTTCGATTTTTAAAATACATTTTCTATAAACTGTGAACACTCAATATTAAAAAACTAATTTAATCACATAAAATGTAATAATTGTAACAACCAGACCCGGTCTCCCCTACGTACTACCTACTGTTATATATAAGTCATACTTTGATTATTCGCCTATTTTTCTTTCATTTCGGATAATCGAATTCATTTCTAAATGAAATTTTTTGACAAAACCTATTACTAATGAAGGTTAATTTGATTTAAATAAAACAATATTAAATCAATTTTGAACAATAATCAATACATTTTATTTATAGTGTTTTAATAAATACTTTACAATTATTTTTATAACATTTAAAAATTAATAAAATTATAATTAGAAGTAAAAAATTTGTACCTAATATTTAGTAATACGTTAAATGTAAATTAAATTTTAAATAATAAATAGAAAGTATAACTATAACATGTTATAATAGAGAACGAAGAAATAGAAAGGAAGAGAAAGAGAGAGAAAGAAAGAAGAAGAAAAAAGAAAGAAAGAAAGTTTTAATGTTAAAAACTATAAGCACCTAAATAGAAACTGGACTTAATAAATTATAGCGCAATAAACTAATATGAATGTACACATGATAACAAAAATGAAATTTATACAATTTTTTAAGCAAATTAACACATAACCAATGTTTATTCTATTATCTGATATATTCTGCTGTAAGTAAATCAAAACAGAATATTTATATTATTGAGATACATATACGATTACAGTTCAGAATTATAGTAGAGCTCAGAATTTGGAAAATAGATTAATAATCAAAAGCACAACGAAGTCTAAACAAAATAATAAATTTCTTGATTAAGTCACACTGGTAAATTCACAAAAATATACCAGAATAACCTAAAAAAATAAATGTATCACATATTAAGTGCAGAATAGTTAGAAGTTTGAATATATATCGCGCCGGGCAAGGGTCACATTTTTAAAGAAGTCATTTTAAAGAATATAGATTCTCTCGTTGTATCTTTATTCTGTTCCTTTTTTGACACACTCCGCCTGTACATTAAACATAAACAATAAAATATCTAATATCTATAATTGCATAATAGAAAAATAGTTTTAATACATAGCAAAACAATATACAGGTAAAAAAAGTTGAGGATGCACGAGATATAGCAAACTTTTTATTGACATCTGAATGATGAATTGAGAGAATAAGCCGTTTATACTGTTTAATAATCCTAGGTATGAGAAAAAGTAGTCATCATAACGAATACATTAATATGGGTACATAGTACAGGGTGGTTGACTTGGTTGACTGGTTCATATGGTTGACTTTCAGCTGTCTTTTATATCAGCATTTTGTATAAGTAATGATAGGAATGAATTCTACTATGAGTGCGTTGATGTCATGAAGAGTCCTTAGTAATCGACAATCACCAGTCTGTCAAAATAAGATTAATCAATATTTTAAATGTTACACTTTTAAAACATTTACTGTAAGTATAAATAATTAAATTTCGAACTTCTAACAAACGACAGAATCGATACTTATAAAATGCATCCCATTGAAAGCGATAATAAAATATTTTAGCACACTCATAGATAATACATCTCATAGATGTAAAGTACACTACCCCGCCGGCATCTAATTTTCAGTGAGCACTTTTAAGAAACAGCCTTTAAAATTAGTGCAGACTTGTTTATACTGAACAACAGTTACTGAATACCAATTAGCTTAATTAACAATTGACTATGGAATCAAAAGATACCTATGTCAGATAAAAATAATTACTGAACCTTATAAGCTTGATTGGTATGTATCAGTGCATAGTTTTGCAGAAGATATAATTACACACTGCAGATCCGTTCTATTTACATCAGATAGGAATGCACAACAAATGAATAGTAGTAACATATTGAATATTGAAAGAAATTATGGTTAACCTTTAGAAATAAAATTTAATTATTGTATACCACTGTAAAAATCAAAAAATTATGATTTTCAATAAATTACTTTTTTATAAGAAATAATAGCTTGAATGGAAAAGTAGAAGAACAAAGAGCAGAAGACTAAATAAAATGACTAATGAACACCGTATTCTACTGTGCGATTTAAAATTTAGTAATTGAGTTTGCCTTATATTATCAAATGAAATTACGATACTTTACTTAAAATTGTAAAGTGTAACCTTTTATTTTTTACTATAAACTAAGTATATATATATATATTAATAAATTTTATTTTCAGACTAACATACTTTTAAGCGATGTTCGTGAATTGAAAGGAAACCTGCGACCAATTTACACCCTCGAACATTTTTCGTTTAAGGCTTTTGTTCCATTTCACTTCAACAGGCTTTTCTTTTTCTTTAATACAAAATTCCGTTGGCTCAAATGTACTCTTGGGCCACTTTATATTGAGTTGGCCTTTGAAAGGTACCTTAATTCCATTGTTTAATTCCGTTTTATTTATCCACACAAATAGGTGTACCTTGCCAATGGTGGCCCTTATTTCTAGCCCAATAATACAGCAATTCATGGAGTCTGGTAAGATAAGAGGTGGACATTTTATTGTGGCTTCACCGCCATCGACAATCCTTTTCCAAAGAGTATTAATTTCTAAACTGCAAGAGTCGGAAGGAATCATGTACCAAGCATTATTATCGACTAAAACAGCTTTGCCTGATCCTTCCAAATTTTGCAATGTACGACCATTCATTCTTCGCCTTGCTGTAAGGAGAAAACAAATAATGAAATTAGTTTGACTACATAATATATATTTAATCATTTTTTTATTACATAGAATTATTCAATTTTACCAAGTAAACATTAGAACTATATTGTTGCTAGACGGATTAAACAATTAAATAAAATATGACCTAGCAATCTTTAAAAAACAATTACTAAATTTTTATATCAATATTTAGAAAATTGGATTTCTTGAGTTGCACAACCAGTCTCGATTTCGTATATGACCTTTCAAAAATCGATAAAAGTCATGACCTTACAAAAATATTCAAGCACTAGCTATTTTCATTCAGAAAATCAATTTCCAAGGTGAGGTGATTAAATAAAAGTAGTCAAGAAATTTAAATTATTATTAAACAAATTTTAAATCAATAAAAAATCACGAGTTCATAAAATTTCGAGCACAATAAAACTCTTTTTTACTAACTTCATTGGGTTATGTAGAAACGAAATGCATGGTCAAGAAATTAGAATTCAAGTCAATAATACACTCAAGAAGCCCTTGAAAGTACTTGGATAAGAAATGCCTAATATTCACGATACATGTTAAAATATTCGAGCACGAGTTATTTTCATTCAGAAAATCAATAACCAAGGTGAGGTCATTATATAGAGAACCAAAAATAGTATCCAGTTGTGATTGGTTTAGGTGTCGACTTATTACGATCCATATAAACTTTCTTACATTTTGAAATGAAAGCGTGTTTTTGTAGTAGGTATTGGTTTTTTACTGGTTTGTTCATTATTGAAACACTCTATATCCATATATTAATATTATAAGATTGTGACACATCGACAACACACCATTTATTGTGACACATCGACAACAGATACTTCCGAGCCACTAAAAACGATTGAATCAAGTTACTGGAAGAAGATCCAAGACTGCAGCCCAGCAAGACAATCTCAAGGTCAACTCAATGCGTCCAAAGACCACAACATAATCGTCAAATTGCTCGAGACTTTGACTGAAAATAATTGTATTTATTCGACATGTTATAAGAACTTTACTGCTGTTTAAACTGTAGTTCAACAAAGATATATGATTCTCATGGGTCACATCATCATTCAAGTTTACCACATTCTGAACCAAGTTAACCATCAGCAGTCCTTGGTAATGGATAAATTCGACAGCCCGGAAAACTTTTGTAATGAAGTAAATGCCTTTTTTAAGTCTGTTTCCGACGACCTTCCAGATCTTCCAGCCCTCCGTCCAGTTGAGATTGTCCCCGACAGCTATATTCAATCAGTAGCCGAAGTCGAAAACACACAAAGCAAGAGGCCCCGACGACCTACCGAACTGGCTGCTACGAGACGGAGCGGAATATATTGCCCCAGCAATTGCCTCAATCGTATCTT
>JAUZNC010058443.1:0-11313 GCA_034780395.1 Vannuccia rotundouncinata | reverse complement strand
TTTTAGTTTTTAGTTTTTAGTTTTTAGTTTTTAGTTTTTAGTTTTTAGTTTTTAGTTTTTAGTTTTTAGTTTAATAAGGTTTTCAGTTTTATATTTGTTGTTTCAAGTTTGTTGTATGATGTTTGCTGTTTGCTGTTTTCAATTTTTAGTTTTTAGTTTCTAATTTCTAGTTTTTAGTTTAATAAGGTTTTCAGTTTTCAGTTTTTTGTTTTTTGTATGATGTTTTTTGTTTAGAGTTCGTTGTATGATGTTTGCTGTTTGATGTTCGTTATATAAAGTTTAATATTTGTTATTTTATGTTAGTTGTATAAAGTTTAATGTTTTGTTGTTTGATGTTCGATGTATCGTATAAAAGATTGAAAATCGATAAAGTTTGTTATTATTTTTTTTATATGTTTTTTAGTTTTTAGTTTTATGAAGTTTTGTGTTTTTTGTTTTATGTTTGTTGTATGATGTTTTTTGTTTCAAGTTCGTTGTATGATGTTTGCTGTTTGACGTTCGTTGAAGTTTAATATTTGTAGTTTGATGTTAGTTGTATAAAGTTTAATGTTCTTTATAGTTAGTTAGTTATTTTTTATTAGTAACTAATTTTCAGTTTTTTGTTTTTAGTTATAAGTTTTTAGTTTTTAGTTATAAGTTTTTAGTTATAAGTTTTTAGTTGTTAGTTTTTAGTTGTTAGTTGTTAGTTTTCGGTTTAAGTTTTTAGTTTTTAGTTTTAAGTTATAAGTTTGTTAGTTTCACAAGAATCTCACAATAAAAACAGAAAAACAGTCGAGTATCGACTCCACACCCCACTAGTTCGCAAACTATTTTAAACATTATTCAATGACCAGCAATTTCACAGAGTTTTAATTATAATCACATTTTTGAAAATTTATTGATCCTTTATCTAACTTTAATAGAGACAACTTTCTTAAGATCTCATATTACATTTTGTATGTTCAAAGTTTTGATTATAGTGTATTTCATTTTTCATTTCTTACCTTTAATAGGATACGATTATTTTGACCGCTATATTTAAGTGTACTATTCAAAGTATAATCTGAACTTTCAATTAAATATTACAAAATATAATTTGATCTATGAAATATCAAATTCATTGTGTAAGAAGCTTATAGTAATTGATATGTACATACGTTTCTATATGAAAGACTGTAATTAAATTAATCACTCTGAATATCTTATAAACTGGCCTTAAAATGATTATTTTGAAATATATAAGTTTACGTAACATAACCCTCTGGACAAATACTCGTTAAAATCTTAGATCATCAAATATTTTAGTTGTTGATTTTTATTGAGATAAAAAATGACGTCTAAAATTTATTGAAAAATACATATATAAAAAATAAGATATAATTATTTTTTGATTTTTGGTTTAACTGAATTAACTGAATTCTTGACAAACATTGTCGCATACGGAGTCAAAAATATTGTTCTTCAAATCGCAAAATAGTGAAATTAAATTAAATTTACCGTATAACTTATTAAATGTTTTCTTATAGTACACGAGAATAATTTTTTAATGAAACTAATTTTTTTTTTTAATGGAAAACATAATTTAAAAATTATAAAATATAATATCGTTAATTAAATCGATTTTACTTTATTTAAAAATTTTTTTAATAGTGACTTTCTTTGATATTACCATTGACTATAGACCGGCAAACTCATCAAAAAGTCCAAAGCACATGTCAATTATATATGGTATTAGTTTCGTTTTAAAGAGGGAATTCAGTCACTATTAAATATTTTAATAAGCTTTTGATCATTATATATAGATTGAATTCCTTATACTTTAAAACGAAACTAATACCGTATATAATTGAAATGCATTAATAACTCCCATGAATTTGGAATTGATTATCGATATAGTTAAATTACTCCACGGACGTTTATTTCTATTGAATATTGGTCAGTTTGATTAAATATTACAAACCACTTTCAAATATTTTGTAAATGATACAATTAACAATATTAAATTTTTACAAACTTTATTTAATTATCAGTAGTCTGTTAACAGAAAAATAACCAAACTTTCATCAATTACTTTATGTTTAACACAAAGATATTATTAAAAAGTAAATGGAGGATTAATAAAAGAGCCGCATTTGATAAATAATGGGAAAAGTTGGCAAAGGATTTCAAGCCAGGATAAGAAGAGCCGTCATATTCCTTTAATAGACTTCCCACAAGTTCTCGGGGCCTCGTTTTTCAATCGCTTCATTGGGGATTTCGTAAACACGATGATGTTTGACTGGACGACCCGAATCTCCGCTATATGGACGGTGAAGAAGATTGGCTTCTAACAAGCAAGCAACTCCCATCACAATGAGAAGGACGGCTAAAAATTTCATGTTCTAAATCAAAATAAAATGAGAACAAATATAAAAAAGGTTGATTATAATTATTTAATCTATTAAATATATAATTATTCTAAGTGCTTTTATAAAGTTTAAGATAAAATTATGAAATAACGTTTATTTGAGGTCAGTAATGCAGATTTTGCATCATATCAGAAGATTTTAATTACCACATTTTAAAATAGATACTACATTACAAAGCAATCAACTACATTTATTGATTTGAATTATAATAGATTGATACAGAATTATATTAATCGATTTTCCAGATTCGAATAAATGAATTAAAAGATCAATAAAATTTTGAAAAATATTACTAAATAAAATTTGTGGGGACGAAGTCCATCGTTTGTAATATAAACAATATTCTAAAAACTATTTTCAACAATTTGTTGCATATATCACAAAAAACACAAAATATTCACTGTCTAATCGATGAAAAAATCTAAAAGAAAAATATTTAGAATTTTATTATATGGTTCACTTCATATTTAATGCATATTATATTTCGAGTCTATTTTGCTTTATACAAATTCATTATTAAAACTAAATATAAATTAGTACCGATAATAGTAAATAATAATTAAATTAAAAAATTATATTTACGACTGTCAAAGATTAATATAAACATTATATTAAATTGAATATCTAATCCTCTTTATTAAAATAGTGGATCATTTCTTAATTGAAATTTAATATCTTTTACAAGGAAAGAATGGTTTAAAAATTATTTAAAGATAAACATTATGATCAAAATATTGAAACCTGAGTCAACTTTTGTTCGCATAGAAGAAATTCATGTTATCAAATATTTGCCAACCGATATGAGCGACATTGTTATTTTATAATATTAAAAAAGACACCTCCTAAGCAAGGCTAACTTTTTGAAATGGAGTCTGAAATCATTCAGCTTGAAAGCATTCAACCAACTACCAAAAGTTAACAAAAACATTACTCCCAAATATTTTGGCTAGTATATAATATTATGGGGTAAAAATACGATTACATGAAATGTATAATACAAAAAAGGCCACAATTTTAGTAACATGCATCTAGCCTAACCGCATATATTATATCGGAACTATTTACAACGATATTACTATTAAAGTTATGAATGTATAATTTATTTCGTGAAATTATAAAAGTATAGTTAGTAGTATATTTTTTAGTATTTATGTTTCAAAAGTTTACGGGTTATAAAGAAATGCAAGATCCCCATAGCACTCAGTCTACAATCTTTAAATATATTTTATCAAAGTGTCTTTCATTTTTCTACAATTTAACAAAAAAAGTGTTATTATATATTTCTCTAGAAACTTTAAAATGGAGGATAAGTTAAACAAGACAAACATCCCTTTTATTTTAATATAAATAAACTCTGTTTTCTTTTAGAAATTATTCGAAGTTTCTAACAGATGTGCAAGTTCGTATAAAACTTTATTTGTATAAATGATGGATACTAAACTTTTTAAACATTCTGACTTAGTGGAAGAAATTACAGATTTCAATCGATATAGCCGTTGTCTCTTACCATTTTTTCCTTATCAGATTTGTTCTGAACTATAGATATGATTTTATAAATTAATTTATTCTGCGGAAGTTTTAAAAATATTTTATCATGGTTGATTATTAAATCTAATGCGACCTTTTCTCTTAAACTAATTCTATGTGACAGCATAATACACCCTGAAGGACCTTTACCATGAATTATATCAAGAGTGGTGCTTCAAAATGTTCGAATATTATTGTTCATAATATTTATATGATAATATTTTATTTATTCATAGATAACAAAATAGACTAGACATCTCTCAATTATTCAGTTGAAGATTTGTATAATTCTCATTCCCGAATGCTAAGTGAGCAATAAACTATAATAAGTTAAATTATATGATGCACTTTGTTCCTTGGAAAATTCAGCACTTAAGACAAACTGAATAACTATAATATATGAATAGGTTTCTTCTAACTTTAAAACCATAACATTTCGGTATTTCTCAGATACTTGCAAACCTATTACGATATTGATTTTATTTTTATTAAAATATATCAAAAATTAAAAAATTATTCAAATTTAGGTTTAAAAAAATAAAAAAAATATTTTGTTTTATAATCTATTCAAGAAGGATCCAACTTTATATTTGTACACATAGTATATGTTCTTACATATATAATTATTTTTAACAAGCACACACATGAAAACCTTAACTTCAAAATATAAATTTTGGACCGCCGGCGTGCGATTTTTGATTGAAGGAGGGAGGGGGCAATACTTCACTAATTATCCGACAAGTTTTAATTTACATACTATACAAATAGTATGTTACCAATACAGAATTCCGACAGCAACTATAGTTATCCGATAAAATTGTACTTGTGGGAGAGTATTACTTTAGGGAGCGCTCCCCCTCCACACACCAGCGCCGCAGTGTCGTAACTGCTAATCTATTAAAACTTTAATTTATATTGTTCCACATTTACGATTATTTCACAAGTCACTTTTGTTAAAGCATATTACATCTATATATTAGCATAAATATTAATTGAAAATTTTCCATATTAAAAGTCAAATATTTGACTTATATATTCCAATATATGGCTGGAAAATCATTTGTGCCTAATTAATTATAGTGTTCGAATTGCGAGTTAATTTCATAGAGTTTAAATAGTTTGTCTGTTATATAAATTACTTTCTTTTTTACATGCACATGTGGTAACTACCATTCTAAATGACTCATTATCGATTAACACAGACACCCATAAAACATTCCAGCATCATCCAATCTCCGGAAAACATAATTAAATCAATTAAATAATAAACTTTCATCATTTGGTAATACGTTTCATTATTGAAAATGTTGACGAAACACTGAATTGCTGATTTTAAAAATAATAGTTGTATTTTCAAACCATTTTTAGATATGGCAATATATTAAAGTTATCATTTTATATTTGTATTTTTAACTGTACAAAAGATTTTGTGTAAAGTATATATTTGCTCTATAAAAACGAAACAAAGTTTTTTTCGTTTTGAAAATTTATTTTATTTGTAAAACTTTACCTGAATTATAAAATAATTTAAAAACTAATAATTTCCTAATTACATATATAAAATATAGGTAAAACTAATTATTATATGGAATTAATTATCTCAAAGGATATATCGCATGTTAGTTGCATTACATCCTGAAATTGAGTCTTCTACATACTAAAAGCTGAATTATTTTATCGATTACAAAATAGTAGGCGGTCGCTAAATTAGAGAAAGGTGAGATTTAGTTGTAATTTAAAATTGTAAATAGGGATATTTTGGTACAAATGATATTTTATAATATTAATTGATATGTTCAAAAAGTAGCATAAAATCAATAAGTTTTATGTGATTGTACTATATATCTTCTTTCTCAGATAATTTTAGTGTTTAATAAATGATAGTACAATTATTGATATTACTAAAAATTATTTAGCAATGTTTTGAATTGTAAAATTTTAATAATAGAACCAATATTAAAATAAAGAAAGAAACAAGAAAATTTTAAGAAGTAGTTATACTTTGAATCAACCCTTTATATTACATCCAATAATAATAATGTTTTATGTTGTCTATATAACTCGAATTTACAACCTGTAAAATTAGTATACCAAAATTAGTTAAGTAAACGTAAAATTTCTAAGCAATTGTCAATCAAAAAATTTGATACACATCTGTGCAAGCAGTGAAAATAAAATTATTATTATTAATACGAAATTAATATTATTTACTGTTACATGATACACACGTTGGTATAATATATCATATAAATCTAATCGTTCTTTTAAACTCCCAGTAATTTGACTTTTTTTAGTTTTAGTCTTTTAATGTTTTAAATGTCACCCAAATTAGTTTTCCTCAATATAAAGGGATTACGTAGATCATTTTAATACACACATTAAGATATTCTTGGGTTTTGCAGACTTATAAATTATATTTTTACAAAAAATATCCTTGTTATACTTAAACTGTTCTTAATGAACACTTAAATGTTCTTTCTAAACGTGTGACATTTTTGTGCTGCAATCCTCATTAATCATCTGGAGGTATCCCGAAATATTATCTTAGGCAATATATTCTACGCAATTATTAAGTTAAGTTAAGAAAAGGCAATCCCATTTTCTGTCTATTTTGTTCGCTGATGTTGCATACTCATGTCAAATTTTCTTCAAAGCTAGCGATTAATCAAAGATTAATATAATAAGTTTCAACAAAAAATTGGCGAATAGTTTTCCACCTATTGAAACAAAAAATATTGTAACATATAACAATATTAACTGAAATTCATAAGAAAATTCATTTCTGATACATATTTGGGTGTGTTTGTATTAAAATGGCTCTATATATGGAGCCCCATTCACACCTCCATTTACAATACTTTTATATTTACTGAAAACTATAGACACACTATATCTACTTTTATTTCTCATATGTACAAATCGAAATAAAAAATAATAAAAGATCTTTCACTGTTAAAACTTTTGAAAGCAAAAAAGGTATTTTAAAAATCTATTCATCAGAATCAAATGAACAAATACAAAAATATCATAGATAAATTTTGCAAAGCGATAGTTGTAACTTTGAGTATTCTTAAAAATGCAAACGTTGAATATATAATAACAAACTATGGACGAACACTATTAGGAAAAACTGTCATCCATATTGGGAGGTTAAAATGTTAAATAAGTTTTGATTTCCAAAGTAATTATTTGTAAAGTCTCAAATTTTATGAATTTATGCAATTTATTTCTTCAAAAATTATATTCTAAAGTTATTTCATGAAATTTGCCTAGAGCAATACTCAATAAAGTGGAAAATAATTATCTATGGGGAAATTCTGAGACGTGCTAATAGAAATCTGCAGTAATGTTAAGAAGAACAACGTGTTTAATTAATTAATAATTTCACCTAATTTAAGTATAAAGAGACATCATAAGTCATAATGAATCTATAGATTTGGAATACACAACTCTAACAAAACATATTTGTAACGACATTAATTATTCATGGCAAATAACGTAAAGAATAAAATATATTTAATAACTTATAATGGGCGTATTTTCAATAAATTTTTCTTTAGGTAAGTATAAGCACAAGAATTGAAATAAAAATTGTTTATTTTTCTGTAATCTTTTATTCTGACAGAGGTGTTGAGTAATACTTTAATTGTTATTATAGATACATCAGCATTAAAAATTATATTCAAAGTTACAATTATCGCGTAGCAAAAGTTATCTATGATATGTTTGACCATTTGACGAATTCATATTTATTAATTTAAACAAAATTTGGTGTAAAGGTTTTTACACATTTTTACGAAGAAATTAAAATTTTCAAACTAAACATTAAAGTGCTTTTTTCTTTAATATATTATTTAAAACTTTACCAAACAAATTTAAATAATGAAAGAATCTATTCGCATATAAAACGGTTATGTATTCAAATGAACGAGGAAAACAATTATTATTTAATAACTTTCGAAGGTAAAAATAACAACCGTAAAATATCTTTTAAACAAAACTGTATTTTTTTAGATCTTATATATATATATATGATGAATTAAATGTGCGTTTACTGAAACACGCTTTAAATGTGATTGGCACAGTGAAGTGGGTCATCCAACTTTTATAGAGTGTCATATTTAATGGTTGAATTGTTCTTTATGATAATCCTTTCTGTTTGAGAGTCCAAATGACGTTTTTTAAATAAACTATTTTATAAAAAATTGTATTTCATCAGTATCCGAGCGAATTTTCTGATTTTCTTTTGTAAAAAGATAATATAGCTTTAAAAAAATTATTTTACGAATATATTAGGATTAATTGTAGATATCTTACCCGAAATTACTAAATTAAATAATTAATTAATCCTTAAAATGTAAGTTAATCCTTGTAGAAATTATTCAGTAGGCCAGGTAACTGTAAAAATTCGTCAACTCATTATAAATATATATACCAATTAAATTTGCTTTACATTTAAAATATTGTTTCTGCAACAAACATTTTAAATTTTATTTCAGGCCTTTTCAAAAGACTAAATTTAAAAAGTTCGACCTATCATTGTTTACGGACGCGTCTGATTGATGACAAATCAGAGCTCAGATAAAACAAGCATTGTCAAGCGCTTCCGTTGATTTGTTCAAAGTTCAGACAAAGGTAATATAATATAATATAAAACGTAACTACCAAAGATAAAGTCGAAAATATCTAGCAAAATTGGAAACTTAAATATCTGGCAAGATTCAAAATTAAAGAAATTTACACTTTCATTTAATCGATAAAAAAGTGCTTCCTAACTCAAACTGGATTAATTTTATGAAGCATATAAACTTTTAATTGTTCAAAACAATATTGCATTTGCGTGCAATTAACAATTAAACTGTACACTCAAAAATCGCAGAGATATTGAAGATGACAATTAATCAATTATGAATTCTTTTGTTTCTTCATAGTTTTAAGCCAAAAACAAATATTGCTCATATGATTGCATTTATATATATATATCTGATCACACTTATTTTTATAAATTTATAAATTGAAAAAGAAACATTCCTAACAATTAAGTGAAATAGTTTATGTGATTTTGTTTCTTTGCTTAATATAAAATAAAAATATAAGTTTATTTGGATATAAATTTAAGACCGGACTTCATCATACGAGGATATTATTAAATATACATTAAATAGAATCAAAAATGTATTAAAAGTATTATATCTGAATGTATATCTGAAATAATTAAATTATATAAATATCCTTTATAAAAAATAAAGGAATGTTATTGTAACAAATTCTAAATAATTTCGACTAAAAATAAAATCCGCATGCATTAAATAATTAAAAAGTAGATGCATAGTGACACATACAAAAAGACTATATACGTATATTATTAAAGGAATATAATATTACTTATGTTAATTATAGACTGTATTTTATCAAAAATTATGGAAATCAAAAAAACAATTAATGTTACAAATTCCATATTATAATTTATTTTAATTTTGAAAATATTTAAATTGAAAAAATTAAGAAAAAATTAAATTACAAATATTTCATATTGAAATAAATTTATTTTACCAGCAACGATCAATCTTATTTGACAACTTTTCATTTTATTTATTTAAATATATATCTTACCATGGTTAAGTTTGGTACAGTCGTTTCAATATCGTGCTAGCTTTTCTATAATAAAATGTGCAGATTTCAAAATCTTGTGTCCTATTTTATGGGAGGGGAAAAAACTCGTTTCATGATAGGATTGGATATTGAGGACAAAGTAAAGTATGATCGGATTGGATGAAGTAATGATAACTACGCTCAATTGGAGCGTTACTGTACTCAGTACAATTAAAATGTTACCAAGGTTTAAATAAAGTTAGTTAGCTATTATATTTAACTAATTTTCTAAACAATTGGTATCCATATTATAGATTGAATCACCGAATTATTTATTCAGCATTCAATATTAATGAATAACGCCAAAAATAATTTATTATATATATATAAATTAAATAATAAAGCGTACCTTTGTATTTTGTAATATACAGGATTTCCTAATCAAATGTCGACACTGGTAATAATTGTATATATTATTTAATCTTATATACCTTTTTCAATTTTTAATTATTTCTGGAAGTTATATTATCAAAAATAAATGTTTGTTTTTTTAAAATAACTATTTCAAACGCTTATTTGAATTGAATTGGAAATTATAATGCAAATGAATAGGCCGCCTCTATACAGTACCGCTTCATACAGGACCATTTCTGGCATTGCCGTATGGCAAACAGGGACCGCGGAGAAAGGATGCTAAAGAGGGTATAGCCCCCCTAACTTTTTGAAAAGATCCACATTTTAAAAATGAAAAAATATATAAATAAATATTTTAATAGGCAGCCGGCGTAGATCATAAAACAGTTTATTAAACTTTATTACACAGTCCAACTTTATCACGCGTCCTTGTCCACTTCAATCAACAATGTCGTATGTCGCCCAACTCTACCACACCTGAAAAATTCCTTTTTGATTGATGGATTTTCCAATCGGAAAACAAATTAGTCTTCAAATTTCATCAATCTTATAAAATTAAAATCAATTGCTGACCAACTATTCTGTGCGAATGGATTGCATCAGGTTCCAATACTTACCTTAGTTATGATATCCAAAATGGACTGTGCACAATAATATCCCAAAATGTTTTGCGTAGTGTAATTGGTGATATCGGCATGAATTTTTTCTCTATAATTGCTGATGAATATTTTTACATAATAAAGAAAAATAATCATACAAAGAACACATCCATCTACACCAAGTGAATACTACAAACTTATTTATTTTGAGGCCTTGGATACAATTATTTCTACTTTTGAAGATTATTTCAACCAGGAAAGTTTAGAAACATATGTTCAGATGGAAAATTTACTTTTGTAGTCTATAAATGGTCAAGACATATAGCTAGTGAAATAGAATTTATTCTGACCATGTATTCAGACGATCTAGATATCAAATTTCATAACTGTAACATTTTTTTATTGTCAACTACGGCAACTGCGGAAAGCTCCCTTTCAGTGGCAAGGTTAGTAAAATCTTACCTACGAACTCGTAGACTCAACAACGTTTCAACGCACTTTCTTTACTGTCCTACTACAAAGATCGGCATATTAATATAACAACAATCGCCCAAGAATAATTTGTTATATTCTACATTATAAATCGTATGGGGCTCAACCCTAAGCGTTCTTAATCGTTCATATCTATAGTTTCAATTTGCTTACTGTTTATAATATTTTTTCCTATTTAAATTTATCTAATGATCTTAGAGATTATTGTAGTAATACGATTTATTATATAATTTTGGATTGATTTAAGTATATCATTTTAAATATAAACATTGAAAAATAAAGCATTGATTAATGATTTTTAT
>JAUZNC010058441.1:0-11317 GCA_034780395.1 Vannuccia rotundouncinata | reverse complement strand
TTTGCTGCCAAACACAACATAATTTGGTGGATTTCGGATGGAACATTATTAGGAGCTATCAGGTTGGTTACTTTTACCTTTTTGAACAAAATTTGTAGTTGAATTTGTTTAAACAATGAAACATAACATTATAATCTTGTAGCTTTTAGTGTTGTACATTTAAGCTATTTAAACCTGAATTCGCAGATCTATGATAATAATAATAAATTAAAACGACACATTTATACTATATTTACTTAAACAAAGAATAAATTAAACACTTTAAAAATATATTCCACCATCAAATTTTCGGGAGACTAAAAGAGAAAAAATTGGTATCCTTTTTATTCCTACCCCTTTTGCCAAATGGTACTAAACATAATTTGAAAAAATATTTATAAATCTTTATAAAATTTATAAATCTTTTTTAAACAACCTAACACAAGCAAGGTAAATTTAATGTGATAAAGATAGCATGATTCAGATGGTGAGTATAATTCAATAAATACAATATACTACATCGTGGCCCCGTGCAGAAGTGACTACTCAATAAGTTTGAAGCAGGGAAAGCGAAATAAACTAGTAATTAACTTAATTAACGTATACGATAACCCCTTATTAAGACTTAGAGGTGCACTAATTTTGTAATCTATCCATTGGAATGTTTCTCATGGAATTGTAATTTGACTGGTTAGGGCGTCTCCAATCGATACCACTAAACTGAACTCACTTCCTGTACACATCCTGGTTAGATTATACTTTACATTTTGATGCTTTGTCCGTCTTTTCTGAAACAAGAAGAATAGTTTCAATTATCACTTCAAACCAAATGAATAAATTCAAATGCTTTTTTTCATACCCAGATCAGTATAGTTTATGGTATTGGTGGATTGAACTATAAACATTGCTTTCGGTAAATCCAATTCACTAGTCTGAAGGTACTTTGACAACGGTGTAAGTATTGGATATTGAAACATTCGCATAAAAGGTATAGGTCTACACGAAAAAAAATTGTTTTTTAAATCCAGTTTGTTTTTTAAAAATTTTAATTTTTAAATATTCTATGATACAGAGATGTTTCTATGGTTGTGATGATATTCATAATTCATATTTGCAATTTTATGTGGCCGATTTAAATTGACATGTGCGATCGGATGATATTTCCGATGCTGGAAATGAAAAGGAACAATATTGAATTATTGACTGGCGAAGTTTTGCAAACTTATTTAGATGAATCATTGGGAAATTTAGGACCAGAAACAATGCATAAAGAAGTAACAAAATTAATTGAACATTGTAAAAAAGTGATTGATGCAGATGGTAAATATGTTTAAAATTTGTAATTGAACATTGTAATTATGTAATTTGTGATATGTTAATTATGTAAATATGTAAATGTATACATTTTATATACTATATAAATAAAACTAGATTTAATTTTTTTTTAATAAAACTGGTTTTAAAAAACGACATTTTTTCGTGTTTATTGCTTAAAAATACCTTAACTTGAAAAATACCGATATCGGAAAGATTGAAAGAGTATTTTACATAAAAGGACCACATGAACACCAAAATCACACACTACAATAACAGCGGAAACTTTTAATTCAACTTTATAGCCAATAAAGAAAATTGCATGTGCCTTAGACCGAAGCAAATAATAAGAAATACTTAAAAAAATTCTTAGATGAACATTAACTTAAGAATTTTTAAGCAACACTTCGTCATTAAAATTTTCTTTTAAAAAATACTTAGGTACGAAATTTCACTTAAGTATTTTTATTTTATACTATGCGATAATCTGATGTCAATGTCAAAATTATAGTTCTAATAATCTACATTATTGCACTCAGTGCAATAATATTTTTCTTTATTCCACTGGATGAAATTTTAATTATTTTAGATTCGAATTGCCTTTTATAATTAAACAGTGTTAATTTGAATTTTCTGATAACTATAAAATTGATTAAAATAATAATAAATGGACAAAATAATCAATTAGAGGTTTGAAGCATATAAGAGGCTCACAATTTGCATGTACATAAAAATTATATCGGACACTTTATATCGCGCCAGAGTATAAAATAAAATTCTCTACACAACTCGAGTAAATTTTGCATCATTATTGCACTCAACTCGATTAACTTAACGCACTCGCCCATCGGGCTCGTGCCTTAAAATGTTAATCTCGTAGAGTGCAATAAAGATGCAAAATTTGCACTAGTTGTGTAAATAACTATTATACAACCGCCAGATCTACCAACAATTTAATAAATTAAAGAATTAATCTTTTAATTTCCTCACAATTATATTTATGCATACTCGTGTAATAACTAAAATAAGCTGTATAACTTATAAAATAACTGATAAATGCTTTTACTTTTTTAATAAATGCTTTTATATTTTCCAGTTTTATTTTACGTTCATAGAATGTATTAATTGCAACAACTTTATTATAGGTGTATCGATTTTACTGTTTATTATATGCAACATTAACCACAATGAATGAAGATTTATAACTATTATTCATAGACATAAATTACACATTAAAGTATAGATATACAGGGTGGCGCCGAAGTTGTTATCCCCAATATGAAATAATGTATAACTTTATGTTGATAATAATAAAAAATTATTTATATTTCAACGTTAAACAGAAAATACAAAGAAGATAATGTTCAATACAAATGCAAATGCAATATTATTGCAAATTAGTTTGCAATAATAAAAATGTGCGAGGTGACGCTTATTAATTATTTCATAATGGGGATAACAACTTCTGCGCCACCCTGTATAATGTATTATAATAATCTATATTATGTATATATCAGGGACCGCGAAACGATTTTTTTGGTGGTAGGGCTAAAATATAGTTTATTTTCCGAATAATTTTAGAGCGAAATTGTCTAATTTCCGAATTATCCAAAAAAGTTATAATTTTCCTGAATTTTCATAGTTTTAATTGGTAGGGCTAAGCCCACCCAAGCCCACCCAGCTCTGCGGTCCCTGCATATTTTAATCAATTTTACTGATAATTGTATTGATGCTAATAATTATGCGTGCTTCTTCATATTCTGACTGCACAGTTATAACCTCTATAGTAAAATATTCAGGATATTTACCATACGTGCCAAAAGCAATTTTATTTCAGAAATCATTTATTGAGGAGGTAAAAACTTTTGGCTCGAAAGGGCAAGATTTTTTTTTTAGTTAGTGTACCATAAATTGTGAAAAACAAAAAGGCCGCCATTTGTACTAAAAATTGGCTATAGATTGAAAAGTAAGAACTTTTACACTTAATAATGTAATTGTAACAGATATAAATATGTACCCAAAGTGTCGGGAAAATATAAATTCAAGGTCATTAGAGGTCAAGGTGGGTCATCGAGGTTATTAATACATACAAATGTCCAAATACTAGACAAGAATAGGCATGTACGTGTTTCAACAAAAACTAAATATTTTTTATAATTATGCAACTTACATAATATAATGGCAGTCTAGGAAGACTAATCTTCCAGAAAAGTACAGGGTTATCTCCGAAGCGTCATCACTTATTAGACGGGATATCACGGTATGAGACGGGATATCACGATATGAGACGGGATATCACGGTATGAGACGGGATATCACGATATGAGACGGGATATCACGGTATGAGACGGGATATCACGATATGAGACGGGATATCACGGTATGAGACGGGTGAAACTGGTAGGAATAAAGCGGTCTACTCTCCAGTTGGAGCATTTTTGTTGGTAATTTTATTTCTTGCATCGCGACCCAGGCGAATAAGAATTCTAGAACGCCATTGTTTTTGTGTAAGGCCTTCGGCAACTCTTGCGTTATTCAGATCGACAAGAAGTTTATCTTGAACAGCTCTCGTGGACAATGGTCTGCTTACAGCCGCTTTAAAACAAAATATCGGGGTGTTCTACAGGATTTCAAAATGGCTATATCGGCGGTATAAGGTGTGCACATTGAACCATCTGCATGTTGTGGGGAATTATAGTGTTAAGTTGAGGTCTTGCTCCATCTTACACAATGTGCATCATGTCAGGGAAGCGCGGTGCAATTTCATTGTTGATGAATTCATCGATAAATGCTTGATATCTTTGGGGAGTTAGTATCTGTGCTGAGAATCAAAGTGAAACAAACTAAGATCAGCATTGATTGCCAGAATAAGATTGATGTTTCGACCTCTTGACACCAGCCACTTGTCATCACTAACGTTCCCCATCTGTGGCCCTTCCTTGAGTACTTCTTGTGTAGACGTTATAACCGCATTGATCCATGTAAATTATTCTTGAATTCATTCCCATGTTTGTAAAGCAAGTGGCATGATATTGTAATCTGCGTTGTATAGTAACTAGAACATTGCGTTGTCGAGGGAAATTTGCATCCTTAACACCGATTTTGACTGAAATTAAATTATTCTGGAGATACCTGGCAATGGTACTAACTAAACATGGACGTGGCTTGTTTGACAGCCGCCTTTATTGTTCCTTTATATTCACCAAAGTAGCAAAAGGCTCTTCTCTGGCAATATGTAGAATGGTATTGACCATTTCTTGATCGACAACGACATGTGTGCGTCCTCCTTGGGTCATTCTTTCTACTCTAGCCTCCTGGCGGTATCACGATTGATATTTAGATTATACGCCAACTGAACCAATTCTTCCCCTTTCTTGTAGCAAGTAACAATTGCTAGCCGATATTGATTGTTAACTTAGAGACGGACACGTGGGATATGTTCCGCATTAGGTAATTTCAGACTACAAATCGGTAAATATAACTAAGGTATGTTATGTATTTCGCATCATAATTATGTTATAGCTGTGGAAGATATGGTATGTTAATTTGATTTGTACTTTGTTAATTTGATTTTAAAGTATCGGTAAATACGTTATTTTGGCAAAAAATGTGAACAAATTGCTAACAAAGGTTTGACGATTGATTATGGTCCTAACTTATAACATCTGAAAAGTCACCAAAAAATCCCATAGCCTAAATTTGTTTAGTTGCTATGTTTTGTTTTCTCATTTTAAAGAATAGGAGGATATCAACGTTTTGGGTGAATTTTTATGAAAATAATGATTTTAAAGCAATTAAACGTACTATTATTCATATTTTCTCAACTTTAAAAAAAATGGTTGCTTATAATTTCATTCCAAAGATATTAGATTATTTGTTTATCTTTGATTATCTTTGTTTTATCCATCTGAGTTTTCTAGATATTACGAGCAGAAATTATATAAATATATTGTTATGTTTACTTTCAAATACATTTGAATATCGATCAGTTTATTATCATATATAAAATTTGGGCAAAATTTGGACCATGTTATTTTTTGGGACTTTTAAGAAGTGTTAGTTGGGACGTATATCTACCATAATCTATCGTCAAACCTTTGTTAGCAATTATTTGTCCACATTTACGTGAATTTTTAGCCAGAATGACTGGACTAAATATAACACAAAAATCCATTATCAATTATTTTACCGAAGGTATGTTAAAATTAATATTAATATTATAAATTAAAAATTGTAAAGCTATAATTTTTACATAATTCTAAAATAGGGGCACATTTTGATACTGGATCTTGTTTATGTTTTAAATTACGTGATTCTGTGTGCTCATTAATTGTAACTCTTTCAGTGGTATATATTTATTTTGTAAGAAAGATGGTATTTTTTTATTTTTTCATTATTTTGAACAATCAGGAATACAAGAATACGTAATACTAATAAAGCAAGCTGAACAAATAAGAATGTATATGTTCCTTTAAAAGAGACATTTGGCGAAATAGTAACATTATAATGGATCCATGATTTTTAAGAGCTGTTAACTCTAAGACAAGCAAGCGAATACTGATGACCGTGCAACGATTTGAATGGAACTCACAAAATTTGAAATTGAATGAATTGGAAGTTAGATATAGCAACCACAATTATGCTAATAACGCATGCTATTGTAGAATTCCAGGAATTTTCCGTACCAGTAGTTTTTTATTAATTGCTAGCTGATATACTATAGGGACATAGAAATACTCACATAGAATATACTGACGACCGTACAATGATTTTTGTGTTGCGTGACTTTTGCCCAACCCTGTATACATTTTGAACACGTAATTGAACTATGTACAAATACCAGATAATATATATAGAGAAAATAACATAATAAGATATGATTACAAAGAAATATATATTCTATATACAATAAAAAAATGATTAGTAGGTATATATGAAAATAAATTTATAAAAATCTTAATTTTATTGAATTGCAAATAATCAAAAATATTTGTTTCTTTTTAAAAAAAAGAAAATAGTATATATTTATAAGATTAAAATACATTTAATTCACACAAAAAGTTTACACAATTTCAGTTTAAAATTTTGTACCGACTTTAAATTCGTCAAGTAACATTTAAATTAATTATATTTTTTCTGTTATAGATTATGCACAAATTTCCAGATAATATAGAGCAAATAAAATATATAATTGCACGGAGATATATTCTATATATAATAAAAAAACAAGCGTAAAATGAAAATAAATTTATGAAACAGTCTTTTGTTTTTTTTAATAAATCACAAATAATCATGTCAAAAATTATTTTAAATTCATTTCATTCAGTCTATAACACAAAAAAAGTTTATAACTATAAGAATAATATAAAATTCAGTATAAAAGTCATGAAATACATTAAAAACGCATTTTGTACATATTATAAGTACATATTTGTTGGTCTAGATAAATACTTAATATAGGTACCTAGGTTAATGCTCTGACTAAATATGCACCTCATTATATTTGCATCAAAAGTATTTACGTTACGAACACACAGTCACGTATCCTTCCATAAAATATAAATATGTGTTGAACTCTTTTACATATTACATACTGAGTCACAGCCACTTTAGTAACTAAAATATTTCTTGATTAAATTAATGTTATATACCTATAATAAAACAATGTTGAATTATGTTGCATCGTTAAAATATGTTGCATCGCTTTCAATCCCTGAAACGCTCCAATATCGCTTGATAAAGCACCCAACTTAATACTTGAAAAACTCCTTTGACACAAAACCGCAAAAAGTCTTCATTGACACAAGTCGACATAATTGACACATTTATTTATAAATTACGGTATTCATTTCATGACAAATTGTGTCAACTGGCGTACTATTTTTTCTCAGTGATATATAATGCCTATACTTATATTTATCATTGTGTAAATTTTATCCTATGCCATTTCGAAATATGAAACTTTTTTACACGAATGATTTGGGTTCCGTATTTGATTTACGAAGAGCCGAAAATTTGTAATTCGTATCTTTGAATTTTTTTGAAATTATATATTATTTTATTGTAAAATCATTGGAACATACATAAATAGTATTTTTAAAATGTCAAAAATTTAAAATTTAAGTTAATGCAGAAAACCGTTATTCAAATTATTCAAATATATTGATTTTTTAATATATTGAAGATAAATCTATTTCGTCGCAAGTCAATATATTGTTTAATATCAAACAAACTGCAACACAAGCATTTTTAATGTAATTCAACACTTAATAGTAAAATATTTATCCTTAGTATTTTCTACAAATTAGTACCAACCTTGGTGTCCTAAATCACAAAAAAATTTCAATATACATTTGAAAATAGTTCTTTTATAAAATATTTTGTAACAAAAATTGCAGTTTAAATATCGCTGATATTCAAATGTATCTGGATAGTAAATGTCATAGAGTATCTATCATATGTATATAATTACTCTTTGGTAAATATTATGTTATAAAATTATGCTAGAAAAAATGAATTACGACGGCGAAGTGGAGTGCATTGATATTTTTCGTAATGTATTGAGTTCATATAAAATTTTAATTTTTTCAATAGATACATAGATGTCTAACAAAACAATCTAGAACAGATATCTCCGTAAAAGCCATAAAAATAGCTTATTGAGATTATAACTTTTCAGAGATTTACAGAAAATACAACATACGGATAACACAACACCATAGACATTATATATCTATACTTTAATGCATATTGTAGGACGTCAATAAAAGAGCATTGACCTTCAATATGGGGGCCTTCTTTCTCGATACAAATTAATAGAGCTATCCGTTTTGAAAGACGTCGCGAGGTATTTCGGTACATGTCATTTAAGGATGTTGTGCGTATGTTTTTCATCAGGTCTATATATAATTTAGGATTAGGAAAAATTGTATTTAACCTTTTTGCTATTTTTCTAGAACTTTGTGTTGTACCATAAAAAAATCTTTTTAAATGCCACCGGCCATGGCATTGCTCCACTTTCAAAGATAACTAACCCAGAAGCCCCATCTGGTTCGTCGAATATCTCCAGGACTACCGAAAGACTAATCGTGAAAAGATGCATCAACCATTGATTGATTCGCCTTCAGACCAACTGGAACCACAATTACTTCACTGCCGCTCTTATAACACTCATGCCATTATTATCCAACATTTTGAAAATCCAACCCTACGCAAGAATTGCAGTGTTGGAATTTTCTAAGGCCTTCGACCCTGTCTACCATTCCAAGATAATCGAACATTTCAAAAAGCTAGGGAACAATGGCAACCTCAACAAATCTTCACCAGCAATCAAGTAAAATAAAAATTAATTCAAGCGTCATTCAAGTATTTCCTTCTAAAGTATGAGGACGATCCCTACCTTGTGATTCCCAAAAAAATGTATTATACCACTAACACCGAACTTGAAAACATCAGACAGTTTGCCTCCGACAACAACTTTAATCTTAATGTAAAAAAGCGATGAAATCATAATCACATGGGTTATAATTACCTGACAGGATAGACAACATTGAACGAGTTGAAGACATCCACATATTGGGAAACACTTTCAAAAGGCACCCACCAGTCTAATTTGGTGAGGGTATGCCAACATAAAAAGCATCTTCTTTGAAGAAACGCCAAATTTAATAATTGTAAGCTAAGCCTCAACCAAGAAAACCTAGCACAAACTGACGTCCAACAAATATCACGTCCTTCATCGCTTCTTACCTCCACAAAACAATCACGCCAATCACTCCGACACCGCTCGTAACATCTGGTATTTTCTCACTCAATGACCACAACAAATTAAATTTATTCACCCGAATTTATTTCTGAATATAGGCGTACTTCCACCATCACTGAACTCTTGTCTTTATTTGTACTACATATCTATATTTTTATATCTATATCTATATATATTCATATATAAACATTTAATCGTTCTATCAACAATACCTACTTATACAGTGCTCAATTCATAACAAAAATTGCCTCTTGTCAATTGTTGTTTCAATAAAGCTATTTATTATTATCAGCAACAATTAAAATTATATAACCCTGTTAATATAGACATTATAATTGATCGACTTTATATCGGCTTATAGTGATCACATTATAAATTTCAATGGGACTTATATCGGCTTATATAGTGTACACATTATAAATTTCAATTGGACCCCGGCTGTTTCGTTACCCATATTAATTTCTATACTGGTTTGAGGTTGGCATAAATTATATGACTGTATAAATAATTTATTTGGACAATTTAGTCAATATTTCACTGTATTCATTCCATAGACATTGTATTTAATTTATTTTATGTCAATTTTGCAGTTTTCGGGTGAAAAATTGAATAATGCCAGATTTAATTTCATAGACATTTATTTAATATCAATAAAGATGACAGATATTACCAATAATGGAAATGTATATCTATTGGTAATAATCATAGAGTTTTTAGGTTATACTCTATGTAAACACTAATAGAAAACACATCAAAGATAGGCTTATAATTATTAAACCTATTAGAAAACAACAAAATGTATTAAATTATTATTGTACAAAACATTACATATATATAAATATGTAAACAATTTTTGCAATCAAATGTAAACAAAGACTTATTTCTTAATATTTATGTTACAATTCGAAAAAGACCCATTGAAATAGACGTTGGCCAAAAATTCGTGGTCTTCATCTCGACGTTTCCTACTGTATCGTTCGATGCTGTTTGGATTTTTGTGCCCAGTCACTGTGCCTGTCACTGTTGGAATAACCATGTTCTCTGAGTACTGTAACCAAAGTTACTCTAATACAGTGGTTAATGTAACGCTTGCTTAAATTGCATTTTTCTGTCAAATTTGCCATTAAATTGTCACTCACATTTTTTCCGATGGACATTTTCGGTGTATATCAGCCATTGGTTCTTGATGATTTAGAAGGCTTAGGGAACAGCAGTGGAGATTCTTTGATATATGATAAATACATATCCCATGTCACTAATAGGCATTCGTCTTTGGATGAAAGGTTTTCGTACATAAGATCTTTCTTAGCATATTCGAATTTTTTTGCCCTAAGAAGGCAAGCTTTAGCATTTTTTGATAGTAGTTCGTCATGATTTAAGCGAACATAACGTTTGTCAGTAGGTGATGTTTCAGCCACAAAACTTGACTTATTGAGATGAGGCAAAGTTTCACGACCTCTCAAGCAAAAAAAAGTATATAATATTGAAAATAATTTCTAACTGTAAATTTTCTGGAGTTGACCGATCAAAATAATGACGTAATTTGATCATGTCCGATTGTTCTATTAATTGCAGAATATTCATTCGACTTTGGCTGATTAGATGTTTTGAATTTGGCAATGATTGTTATGAGCAAGCGATTTGTCAGGATCACCTCTTATATTTATGGATGGTTTGTTTAGAGCGAACCAACGATGAATTGCGGCTCGAGTACAAATTAAACTCGCAGAGGAATAGAATGTGCCATTTTTGTCTCAATTCGCTAAAAAATATCTTAAGCAATTGTTCAAGATATAATTCGGGACATTAAACAAATTTTTGGATCTTAAGAATGATCGAAAACGACTTATGGCGCTACCCATTTGTTTCATTGAGGACTCAGGAGTATTTTGTTTTTCGAGTTGATCTAATTCGCTTATGACATCTTCTGTGGTATCTTCTGAACTTTGGAAATCATTAAGCATGTCGATGAAACTTGGTGAAAGCTCTTTCAGATGTCACTCATTTGATTGGGCAGATACCCAGAATAACATTTCATCGTCCATTCCGGATATCTGATTACAATAGGTATGTGTTGTCAAAATTTAGAAGGGGGGTGTTTGCTCGCCATCCCTCTGTTGCTGGGAAAAACACTAAATAATATAACTCATATTATAGGCTATATATATTATTATAATATATAATATATTATTATAGACCAAAAAGGTCAAAAACGTGTGTTAGCTCGAACCATAAAATATGTGAAATCATTTTGGGTTG
>JAUZNC010058440.1:20171-48181 GCA_034780395.1 Vannuccia rotundouncinata | reverse complement strand
AGAAGCCAGATAGGTCACGTGAATCTCTCGACCAATCAGAAGACGAATTGGTTGAGACATCATCATCACCTACTACTTACATTCATTCCCAAATAAAATTTATACACAAATTCAATTAATAATTGAATATAATATTGATACTAGTTTTGATAGAAAGTGGATGCGAACTTTGCTTAAAGAATGTATAGCATAACAAATGTTTACAATAACATTTATTACAATTAATTTACAATAACGTTTATAAACTTACAATTAAGGTGAGCAGCTGGTTATTTCCGTCCTCTTCAATATGATTTTTCTTCCAGTCTGATGATTCATTCTACATGATTTTGCTACTGGCTCTGACTCTATAAATCACCTAAAATAGTATTTATGATATTTTTAAAAATATATATATATACCTAACAACTTTTTTCTATATAAGTATTCCATAGGGTCACTTTTATGTCAGTATTACCTGAAATAATTCACAAATCTTTTTGTTTGTATATTTATAAGTGTTTTATTGTTTAATCTTAAAGACAGACAGACATATCTATATTTAATTTGGTTGGGAATGATTATTAACGCATTATAAGTATCTAATTCGCAATATACGCAATATAATTCTAATGAATTTCTATCAATGATATTAAAGACACCTATATTATAGACCCAACTCTTACTTTCTTATTTAAATATTATCTCCCTTTTTCAGTGTGCAACTAAAAGATATTAATTAATTTTTTTAATGCCGCTCAGAATAGAAACAATAACTATCTTTCTTTTTGATTCAACCGAATTCTCTGAGTTTTAGTGAGATTTAAAATGCCGAATTTACTTTCAGTATGTAATTTCCATAAAAAGTAAATTACGTGCGTTCAAAACAAACATTTGATAGAATTTAATCAGGTTATTGAATGAGAAGAAATTATTTAAAATTTAATTTGAATTGTTAACATGTATGTGTGCCAATATGAAGTTTTCATTAATTTTTATATATATTTCTAAATTTCGTTGATTTTTTCCACTTTTATTTTAATTATATCAATATTATTTATGAAATATATTTGAAAGAAATATTTTTCATATGAACTACATTATTAATATAATTTCAAATCAGAAAATACTTGAATACAAAAATATAATTATAAATATAAATATTGACCAAATTGGTATTTTAACTATTTCCTAGATTATGATGAAATAATGGCATCGGAGGCATATATCACTAGCTTATTTATGATAATATAAAAGATATTTTACACCTCGTAGCAATAGTTTCTTATTTGATAGCTAAGCGTATATTTTATTTATTTTTAGATATTTGAACCTGTGACATATAAGCCAAAATAATAGAGATCTAATGTATGAACTAGTCCAAAAAATTAGTAACATATTTAAACCATAGAACTTGAAAATTCCAAAAAAATATCAGAATCTCATGTTTTTTTTGTTTTGTTTCACAAATTGATTTTGATTTTAAGAGGGTAAAATGTACATAATGTAAATAAATAATGTACATAATGTAAAAAAGATATACAAAAAATATAGAACGAAATATAATTCATTAGATATCAACTTTCAATGCAAAGTTATTCCGTACTCTGTGAAAGAAAACTGTCAGGTAAATGCGGGGAAATTCTAATTAACTTCTTCGGTAATACTTTGATTGAAAGAAGATACTGACAATGCAAGTCATCGCAAAAAGGGGCTGCAGGTACAGCTATAAGAAATTTCATTCTCCCATCAGTTTAGCTGCAATACTGGGACAGATACTGTGAAGAGGACAAATTATAGGGAAGGACATCAAAATATAGAGAACAGCTGCATTCTGCTCAGTGATGGAACCCATACAAGAGTGCAGGATGACACAAAAGACAGAAAATTAACTCAAGACATCTCCCTAGTCCACAATGAAAAGCAAACAAGTTAAAATAGAAAACGTTAGAAGAAATCGGGTTTGATCATCGCTACCTATATAATTGTGAAATATGAAGCTAAAAACAATAGAAAAGAAAAATGGTCAAGAGGAAGTAAAAAGGATATCAACATGAACTTAAAAAAAACTTACTTTGAAGAAACTAGAATTCAGCATGACATCATCCTCTGCAAGAAAAGGGGAAAGACGGAAGAACCAGACAAAATTTAACCAGAACTCATGATGTATCCACCTATTAATAGAAGGAAATAAAACGTTCAAGATGCATACAGAAAACATCATCAAGAAAGCCAATGGAAGGATGCAAATGTTTCAGAAGATCAGAGCAACAAAATGGAGTTGGCATCCAGCAGACATGATAGTATAGCGTAGCTGGATGGATACTGTGGTAATGTCAATCAAAGCTGCAGAAAATTCATGAGAATGAAGGATACCAACTTAAGAATAAGGAAATGGCGAAGAAAGTAGAACCAGTGAAAAAGAACAACAATGGCATCAAGTGAGTAAATGGGAGAAGAAACTGAACGAGAAGGTAAACATATGACAAAAGATAGAATGCCATTACTTAGCACCATAGGAACACCTGGATAATTTCCAATTAAAACTAAAGAAAGGATAAACAAAACATAAGTTATATTGGAGGGAAATATTTTCATATATATACACCGATGGTTCGACAGATATGGGAGTAGAGGATGGAGGTTTTTTTAGAATAGTATAGTGATATGACAAAGGTGTGAAGAGATAACAAAGAAGATGAGGTAGTAATGAAGAAACATATAAGAGCACCAGGAAAGTACACTATATCGTTTCTAACAGAGATGATTGCATTAGACAATGGATTAGAATGGTTGGAAGAAAACAAAGAAGAATGGGAGTCGACGACCATATGCAAAGACAGTCTTTTGGTGATAATGAAGATTATGAGAAAGACGGAAGCAGGAAGTTTAGAAAATAAGATAAAAAGAAAAGGAATGAAGAAAGGATAATTGCGCTTGCAGTTGAAAGGGGGGCCGCCTGAGGTCGGCATTTGATCGACATTTGAAAGTACATAGTAAAATATTCGTATACATATTTAGAAAAGAACAGAATAGTGGGCACTTAAGGCATTAAAGGTAATTATGAACTAGCAGATAAAGGAGGGAGAGAGGATCAGAGCAGATTGGAATATGAATGGGTCCCAGTTTAAGAACCTTATCGAAAGAGAAAAAAAAGGATATGGCGAAGAAAAAAGTTGAAACACGAAAAAATCTGAAGGGATTGGGTAATGTAGAAAATAGACGCGATCTTTGTAGAGGATGCGGAGATGAGAAAGAGACGATGAAACATATTATGGATTGTCCGCAGTACGAAATGAAGAAAAGCAAAATTATCAGCAACCCGGACAACTGGAGAGAACAATGGTGCCTAAACAGATCGTCAACTTTTTCCTGATAAAGGAAATTAGTAATATGACTAATAAGTTTGTTTTCTAGTAGCAAGAAATATTTAATAATATATTTATGAAACTTATATTTGTATATATTTTTTAAAAAAATAAGAAGAAGAACTATTTTTAAACTTCAAACAAATTTATAAAAATTTTCAAATTGCTCCATAATCATATACTATTAATACAAAAATGTAAAAAAGATTGTTATTATTCAAACAAAATATTTAGAAATTTCTTCCCCATAAGTCCAATAAACAAACTCAAAACGTCCATCCACCATCTCTATTAATAGGCGGGTTTTCTCTCTTTATCCCGGGACATAACTTTCTGTCTACAAAATCCTTTCCCTTATCCAAAACCTTAACTGAAAAAGGAACAGGTGGTGTATGTTGATGATGTTTCTGGTAATGTTCACCCATTGCAGAGTTCCCTCCAACGGTTTGAACAGATCTGTTGTGCTCTTTGATATATGTCTCAACGATATATGTACGTATCTCCACAAAAGGTACACTTGAGTTGATAAATGACACCCTTGGTCATACATTTATCCGATTTGAGTACTCATTTTGTTTTACATTTTGTCATTTATCAACTCACATGTACCCTTTGTGGAGATGCGAACATATATCGTTCAGACACAGATGTCTACATACTCTCCTCAAAGAGCACAACAGATCTGTTCAAACTGGTGAAGGAAAGGGTAAACATTAACAGAAAGAGGCTGTTCAAAAATTACGTCACGCAAATTTAGGCCATGTTGTATCTCAAATTTCGAAACCCCCTTCAGAAAATACGTCACCTTAAGTTTTACCCCCTCCCTTATACGTCCCCAAAAATGCCAAACAGTTTCTTTTTTTTTCATTCTGTTCTTTTCAGCTCATCTAGTTTAGACCTGACTGCTAATGGAAAATTTTCTGCTGATTTTTTCATTTCATTCCATTAGGCGATTACCTCACTTTTTTGGCATTTGGATTTTTGTAAATTAGGGTAAGCATTGCAGTATGCTTTAAAAAGGTTTCAGTACAACTTTGCAAAATTAGACATTATTTCGAATAATTTGTGAATCCGCATATAAGCTGTAAATTCTATTAATTAAAACGAAACAATGTGCTTTAAAAATAGAGTAAAAATAATACAACACAGTTATCTTTCTCTATGCGGGCTTTTACAGGAATGTTTTGTGACGTCACAATTTTGGAAACACTCTCTATCCCTCCATCACGCATTGTCACGGATTTATCAATCCTCTCCCCCTAATTAGCGTGACGTCATTTTTGATCAGGATTAGACATCATCAACATACACCACATGTTTCTTTTTCAGTTAAAGTTTTGAATATGGGAAAGGATTTTGTAGAGAGAAAGTTACGACCCGGGAAAGTCATTAGATAAAGAGAGAAAACCCGCCTGGCCTATAATTAATAGAGATGGTGGATGGACGTGTTGAATTTGTTTATTGGACTTTTATTTAATTTATCATCTCATTAAATATCTATATGTATTATATTTGTCTGCATTCTTAACTTACTTAAATATTTTGAATTATTTTCACCATTTTGTAATTTGGAGCAATCCAAAAATTTATATAAATTTAATTGAAGTTTAGAAATCGTTCTTCTTATTATTTTTCTTTAAATATATGAATAAATCCACAAATATATTTCAATTTTTGTTAGATATATTTATCAAACGCATATATATAATTAATTAGAAAACTCCAAATAATAATTATTTAATCAGTAAGCTTTTACTATCTAAAATTTAACCGATATAACACACACGTTTTAATGAAGATATGGTATGTTTATCTTGACTTAAATATTCACATATTTTATATGAGTATTTTTATAAATATTTATTTACTATAATTTTACTAGTATATTCTACTGGAATAATTTATATATTATAGTTATAAGGCGCCATCTATAAATTAAGCGCGAAATTCATATATTTTGTTTTATAAGCGAATCCTGTTGTTTTAAGGTTGTATCAAAATAAAGTCTTGTTGTGCTTATAAAAAATATTTTCTGCAGCTTCATAGAGTCTGGGTATTAAAGTAGATGTTATTTGGGTGGACCTAGACCTTCAGCTGGGTCGTGGTGAACAATAACATACACTTTATCTAGGTTACTTACGCGTCAACTCTCAAGTACAATAGTGTTCACTTAATCTGTCAGTGAAATGTTAAGTGCAAGTACTTTTATCAATTACATAAATTATAATTTCAACAAATAAAATAATAAATTAGAATAAATTACATATATAATATTACAGAAATATCCATACCCTTACATGTTTATAAGCATTCCAGCCTATTTAAAGTAATAATCAAGTAAGAAGTCATATTCTTAAGTAACTGTTTGTATATTTTGAGCTCTACTCTTCTCCCTGCTTCAGGCTATAAAATGTTAAGTAATCCAGCACCACATGTCAATATCTACAGTGCACTATATTGTAATATTTTAATTACTTTATATTCATATTTATTACAAAAAATGTATTTTTTTATGCAATACAGTTTTATTTAAATGTTTATTACTATTCTAATCAAGTTTTATCATATGGAAAAATTCTTACAAGCTATTCTTCTAACTAAAAATTATAGATGCCTATTATTTTTACTAGGAATACTAAAAATATAACTAGTCTATTCAATATAAGCCACCAAAAAAATTTTAATAACAAATAATACAATTTTTGATTTTTTTAATATAATAATTTAGTCATTAAAAATAATGAAATAATAGTTATTTGAGTTATTCTCCAGCCTCTAACATACATTTAATATCTTTTATACTCAAAATATTTTTAATTTTATACTTTCCTATTTATTTATATATAAAATTTCTGGTTTATGCTAGATATATCATCTTAAGGCTATATGAAATACAGGAAATTCAAATATAAAAGAATAAAAATGACTCAAATATCTGCCATATTAAGATATAATGGAATGCAGGCTGGTTTATTCCTCTAATTAAAATGTTTAATTTAAAGACACCCCTAAAAAATCATAACTTTCAAAATATTAAAAACTAAGCAATTATTATAATATTAAATACTTAGTTATATTCTTTTTAATACATATTATTTTATAATAAAATATATAAAATAATGTTTTTATAATTTTTATTACAAATGTAAAAATGCCTGTTTTAATATGTACACTGGTATGCTACATCCTATAAAATGGAGTGCCAATGAGATGACAAACTATACAAGGCTGTAATGTCAAAGCAAAAAATCTTTTTAACACAAAGGTTTTATTTTAATGATTTTATATATATTATTGGGATGACAAGAGGTATCTACTTGCCTCTCATGACCCAGAAATTAATACATAAGAAGGAATAGGTAGGCTTCCCAATAACAATATTTTCTGATGGGAAAATGTTATTATCCACATTCATTCTTGCCCATCAAGTCAACAAAACCTTTGTGTTTATATGCTGCACTGGTATATATCGACACTATTTAGACAAAGTATCGTAAGTTGCATTTTGATTATTTTACACTAGAGCAAATTTAGTTTTTGACAAATCAGAAATATGAATACTGGCTCATATGTAATCTTGTTTATTTCGATATAGGTGAAATATTAATCTGGATGTCAATAGGTCTTTGAGGAAAGAATTTTTTTATCTCAGATTAGTTTAATGGACCACAATAATCAATTTTAGTTGATTTTTCTCACATATGTTTTTTTGACCAAAACTATTTTATTGTCATAATATGGTAAGTGCTCACTTAAGATAGTTTTACTAAAATCTCCAATAAATGACTTTAACAAATGTTTGAAACACATAAGTTTAATCAACATAATAATATAATGCAATCTTGAAAAATTTAGCATATTATAATGCAAAACATAGTTCATTTTGTCAAAATTATACTACAGCTGAAACCCTACTATATTGTCATTGTCACCACTGCCGCTGACTTTCATTGTGACGTAAAATTGATAGTGTACAGCCAAAATAATGTAATCTGCACACAACTTCTTCAGATCACATTTTTTGGCTTTGGACACTCCAGGTGATTCCTTGTGTTTCAGCATCACTACCTTTGGTCCCCAGTATCGTTTCAACTGCATCGCCTTGTGTCCAGAACCAGAGTAATCATATCCAATTAATGCACAACTTGCAGAAATGATGATCCACTTCGCTTTTGAGATGTTGGCTGGCATTCTGTCTTGCAGAGTTGGACTTGATCCACTGCAGAATGCACCAACCAGAGAGTGAAAATCTTGGAATTAAGAGTAGCTAAGTTCAAAAACTTTCAATGGCCTTTTGGATAGAGCCAACTTGATTATTCCACACCAATGTTGTGGTGAGCAAATATTGACATTTCGACTTGCACTCTCAATAGCTGAGTGTATTGAGCCTCCTTGATTTTGAAAGTGGCCACTCTCAAAAAAGATGTGGTTGATGCAGACAATACTTTTGGCAACAGTGAGAAGGAAATTTTGCATTGCTGCAATAATAACGTATTTCCAATTTTGAGATACAGTCATATCCGAAAACACAATAACCTCCTTGACATCTTCCTGGTCGTTCCCTCGCAGAAATTGCAGCACACAAGTGGAAACCTCGTCAGGCCCTTTTCCACCATACTCTTCAGACCAGAAATAGCAGTAGCCTTGTTTGTCTTTGTAGTTGTAACTCGTGAAGTTGTGGGCATTCAATTTTCGTGATTAGAAGAAGGCAGATGATTTGCATTTTGGACAAGGCAGGAGCACTTGAAAATCAAAGACGATAGTGCATATTTCTTTTTCTTTGGCAAGAACCTTTGCTTTATCTCTCCTTTGGCGAGCCATTCTTTATTTATCAAGTGCTGTTCTTGCATATGGGCAACACTTTCTGGAACAGGGGTAGACCAATTTTTGAAAGTTTTGCATTTTGTGCACAAGTCCTTCTTGGGATTGTGAATTGACACATTCAAACCTTCGAATACTTCTTGGTATATTGCATATGAACCACAGTCAGGTCCCTCCTGTTCAACATAAAGATGGTGGCCCATCTTGATGGTGTAATAGGCACGAAGATAAAGACAATTTGATTCTTGCCGGGCATAGTGTGATGGCAAAAGAGGCAGACTCCATGAACTTTCATTCAATAACGTTCTCTGTGAAATCCACAGCTTGTGGATGAGAGTGTTTTCCATGCAAGTTATGGTTTGCTATCTCAGAAGCACCTTGCTTTTTTAAAGCTGAGCGCACCATTTGTTAAGAAATTCTCAACATATCCAAGAAGAATGTTTGACAAACTCACACTTTCTCACCATTCAGTAAGAAATAGTGTTCAATGGAAGATGCTCTGTGGCTGACATCGTTCTTCATGACTTTGCGATTCTTTTCTTTGACTTTAGTAGAGTTGGCCAAAAAGTCAAGTTGCTTGTCAATATTTCCTGTGCTCCAATAATTTGTAAATACCTGTTGTCTTTGGTCTTGACTGAATCGTTTGTGGCACCTCTTTCTGCAGGATTTGATGCAGCATCCTTTCTTCAAGCTTCTACCAGGCTATAACACTGTTCTTTTCTCATACTCCTTACCAAGAGACCTCCTTTTTTATTTTCATCTTTGACAAATGTGTAGTTCCATGGTCGACCCCTTTTCTTCCGATCATGTACATGTTGAATGGCAGTGGTTATCAAGACTTCAGCATTTTCGTCAGATCCATCACCTTCAATTATAGAAGACAACAACAACTCTTCTTCTGATGAGGGGCTGAAGGACTTGTATGCTTTGTTGGAGTCGTCGTTATCAGACCAATCAAGTTCCGAGCTTGGTTCTGGTGGGGGAGATTGCTTTACTTTTTGTCCACTTTTTTGCAAACAGCTCCTGCAGTCAACAAGGCGGCTCCAACCCAGTAGCAACACCAGTCGATGGCAACTCAAACCCGGCGACATGCGGATGCAGTCCTTTGTTGTGATCCACACAAGTTGAGAACCTGTGGTCGAAGAAGGTCAAGACATAGCACTTGTTGCAACCAGCATAGATTTCTTCACCACAGTTTCTTATAGCGCAGTCAGCCACGTAGTCACAATGTACTGATGAGGTTGTGATTGCAAAAGACAGTGGCCATCCAATCATCGTCTTCATCATCTCCTTCAGTTGCATATATCCCATTTTAATAAAGAAATGACAGGACATACATATGTAATGTTGAAAAGCGAAAATCATAGCTGTGTAGTGTAAAATAATTTGAGTTGGTAATTAACAGCATAACAGCACTGTGCTTTGTCTATGATCAGCTAGTGATATTAATATATTATATCAGAGTACTACGTAATGGAAGGTGAAAGTCATTAATGATAATAATTATTGGCAGTAATCAATGATAGACATGTGTTCCAATACCACTAAATCTAAACAACGCTGATAGCAGATTATAAAATTAATGTTACTTACTTGATGCAATTGTACTTGAAAGCATGCGCTCTCTTTCAAGATGAACCATATATCTGTGTGTCAAATTTCCCCATGCATTGCGGCCACTTTTCTTCTGCAAACAACGATCTCGCCCCCAATCCACCCCTTTGCATCACTTAGTACAACTTAATACAACTTTGTCTTATGATAAATTATAGAAAAGAAAATAAATACTTCAAGTGTGGTTTAACCATCGGTTTATCTTGAAACAAGCTTTCCACTATTGAAATCTCCAATGAGCAAAGGTGTACTTCGACAAATTAGTATTGTATTGTCAGTTAGCTAAATAAATGAACATTACAGTTCATAATATCTTCTTTATGTTATTTTCTATTTCTTGTATTTTAATGTAAGTGCAACATATTTTGAATATCTTTGTTTCTGTTGTTTTTGGAAAACTATTGTAAGTGGCATATACAATTATTTGACTGAAAACAAACAGACCAGACACATACGATTTTTAGCTGAAATTATTCTGCATACAACAATTGGGAATTGACTTACGATAGTTAGACGAAAAGATGCGCCTAGTCACATACACTATTATATTGCAATAACCCATTTTTATGAAAAATGTCACTTACAATACTTTGTCTAAACAGCGTCGATATCTAACAAAATTTAACTATGAAGTCAAATAAAAGTTAGTAGCTATATTTAAGAATTCTGGATAATTTGTTTGACATTGGAGCTTATACCTAATGCCTGGATTATTGTAATACACAATAGCCCCATTTATTTCTGAGTAGAAAAAATGTATTCTTGTCCTTTTTTCCAAAGCACTCACTCATAAATGTATTCATCACCAAGTACCTGCTAATGTGGGACTACATTTTTACCAAATTCAAAGTCTTATGCTTTACGATTTGATGTCAATCAACAATATGACCTCCAGTAAGGGTGTTGTCACTTTTGCCTAGCTGCCCATAACAGGAAAAGTATACAAAGTCCAAGAAAATTGTATAAGGTTAACATTGTGCACTCCAAGAAATATAATCTTTGTTGTGAAAATAACTGAATGATCAATTTATTCCATACATGATAATAATGTACTTTTAAAATTCATAAATTCAGTAGGCCTTTAGATATTCTTAACTGTTTATAACATGCATTTATAGCTAGTTACATGTATATATCCCCCAAAAAACCTACTGCACATATGGAATATAATTAATTATAAATTCTTATAAAATCTTTTAAAAGTACATGTTTTTAAAATTAAAAATTATATATTAAAATTTAATCAGTCCGCCAGACCCCCCAATATTTTTATATAATCATAAAAATTCTTTATCTAATTAAATATTTATATATATTAAACAATTTTATAGATTTATATAATTATATTGATTTATTTATCACTAAAACACATAAATAATATATTTACTTTTCTTCCATTTTACTGTTAAAGCGTTTTCCATAAATATCAATACAATTAGTATTATAATCCTGTTTCTTATTCTATATCAGACATTCATAGTGAATAGATAAGGAATTTGAAAATGTTTAAGTCTATTTTTTAAAATTTTATAAATGTCTTAAAAGTTTCAATTTTGGAATATGTTGAAGTTTTCAAGAAGAGTATATGAATCTCAGAAAATTATTTCATAGCCTGTAAAAATATGTTGAAATTTAAATTTTCTTCTACTTGTGAAATAAAATGTAATAATAGAAAGATAGTTGTTTGTATCTCAGTTTAAACTGATCAATATATGTATAAATAAATATAGAATAAATTTATGTTTTTAAAGAAATATTAAAAGCAATTTAAAAGTTGTTTATTAATAGTTAACCATTACCTATACAATTATTTATTTTTGGTTTGGTTTTTAAAATTTTTTAATGTTAGTTCAAACTATAAATTCATTTACAGTCTAGGTTTGATAATCTGATACCCTTGATACTCTTAAAATGTCAAATATTGTGAAATGGTGAATTATTGAATTTAATCTTAAATCATTAGAAGTAATAAGTATTTATTTATTAAATAAATTTATTTTCTATATTGTAAACTAGAATTTGCAGGATTGTTTTATTTATCCTTCTTAATTTGTCTAATTAATTTGTTTAATTAATTTGTTTAATTAGAATAAATGATGCTAATTGAATGTAACTACAATTAATGTATTCCAAGGTTTGATATTTATGTTATTCAAGAGATATATGTATTTTCAACATTTTAAAATTATAATTATAGAAATGTAAGTTATGTTTTCCTGTGTAATCTTAGAATTTGACTAAGTAAGCACATACAATATTACAGCTCTAAGTAATAACTCTTCAGATTTATTTTAAATTGGTAATTGTTTATCAAAATATATAATTAAAAAATTCACTATAATTTTTTATATATATTTATTAATTTTGCAAAAATCTTTTTAAAATATATACTCTGAATTGTAAGACCAAATTTTTGTTTATATTCTTATAATATTTTACAGTATCTTGCTATTCTAAAATGAAAAAAATATAAGTATTAATATGTGTTATACTTTTAAAGGTGCCCCATAAAGCAGATTTTTATAAATAAATATAATTTTTTTAATTAAAATCAGTACTACTTTATAAAAAACTATTTCAAATATAACAAGATGTCTTTAGTTTGTGTTCAAAAGAAATGAGAAAGTGAACAAGACGTGAATAACAAATATTATTAACAATTAACTTAACAAAATTATTAGTAATCCCCTAATAATTAAAATCAATTTGAATTTGGTCATCAGTAGAAGATATAATGTAGCACTGACTATTTATATATTACTTTACATAATTCAGAAACTTATATTATACATTTAAATTTAGCTATATATTCTGAGTTATGAAAACCAGTCAAAGTAAAACAGTAGATATTAAAAAAAGGTAAAAGTGTATAGTGCAGAAATCAAGTTATAACAGTGAAATTAGTTAATAGTCCAATTTAAATTTAATAAGTTGGATTTTAAAAAGTATCTGTATTATTCAAAATAGAATTAATATAGTATAGTAAACAAAAACTAACTAACATAAACATTTTAATTAGGTGAATATTCATTTAATTTTATTTGTAGATCAAAAATTATGGATCCTCTTGGTCAACCATGTTCGATAACAGATAGTGAAAGACTACCAACTTGGCACTCTACTATCCCACCAGTCTATGACCTTCACGATACGGATGACTTTATGAAAATTGTTTTCCATGCATCAACCGAAATAAACTCTTCTTTATCTATTTGGTTAGTTATTTTTAAAAACATTGTTTGCAGAAAACGTCTCTACAGAGTGTATATTTTCTTTTTAGGGATGGTGACATAACTCTACTAAATGTGAATTGCATTGTGCATGTTTTGAATGAATCAGGAAATTTGTCAAATTCTCCGTTATTTGCCAAGATGGACCCGGGCTCCCATGATTTAAACTGGATGGATTCTCTTATTGAAATTAAACGTAATGTTAGATTTATTTAATCATTATTTCGGTAACCCTGTCTGATCGGCTCATCATTCGATTTGTTCTAACTACAGAGTGTCGCACTGGAGAGGCCAAACTCACAAAGGGTTATAAACTGCCCTGTCGATATGTGATCCACACAGTTGGACCACGTTATAATTCCCGCTACCTATCGGCAGCTGAAAACGCACTCTATAACTGTTACCGCAACTCATTGATGGTCATGCTGTACGTTTCAATATTATTTCACAATTAAAGTTCTATAAGCAGAGGTTACTTAATAAAAAAATATTTATATTCTGCTACAATGAATCTACTTTTGTAAGGTTTTACATCTAATTTGTATTGTCTATTATATTTGAAGCCTTTTTGAGTCATGGTGAATCTTTTAAAATATTTAATACTTTTAAAATAGATCGAATTTAATTTAGGGAGCTTTCGAAAACTAATTATTAATCAAGATTTTATTTTGATTTGTATTTAATAAAACAGAATCAGTGTGGCCACTGGTCAAGGAAATAATGGAAATGACAATCAGTCAGGGAAATTTAATTTTTTTTAAAAGAGGTTTTTTCCTGCATGAATGTTTTGGAATCTACATATTTACTACTTAATAGATCTGGCAGTCTTTTGCTTTGCTGTTTTAAATAAGCTCGGTGTTGGTTGTTGAGAATGAACAAAAAATATGTTGCGAAAAATATTCATAGTTAGATAAAAGTTCAAGATACCAAAAAATGGTTTACACTAATCGATATAGAAAACATCGTTGAAAATTTTGATATAAAACAAATCTGAAAACAATTAAGAATACATTCTGCGTGTTCTATAAAAGTATTGGAAATCTACCTTATTTTTTGTGAAAAATACAAGGTACAGAAAAATTATGATATCTTGAAAAATATAAATGACAGAGAAAATGAAATAATTCCATTAGCTAGATTAGAAATAAAAAATGTCATTAGGTGTCGAGTGTCTCCACATCTAAAAATAATTTTTTGATAAATATAGGTTAGATTTTATTCTTCATGGATATGCAAATGTAAGTCAGGGAACTTTTTTGTCACTGAGAGTGGCCACCCTGAGAATTCTGCGTTTTTTGTATTTTTGTTGAGACTTTTTTTTATTATAATACTTTTTAATTGCAGTGAGAAAGAGCTGAAAACAATTGCAATTAGTCCAGTTCATTGCATTCGTCTGAATTATCCCTTGGAACAAGGCGCACATATTGCTCTGAGTGCGTCACTTAATTTTATATAATAACTAATTTATTCTTCATGTTAATATGGAGATTATTAAGTATGTGTGTTGACATTTTAGAGTGAAAAATGCTATACCTAAACTATATCAGAATTTAATTGTATTACTTCGTTTTAATTTAATTTTGTATTTTGTAAATATTTCTGTTATAGGAACGCTTCGCCGTTTTTTGGAAAGATTTGAGAAGTCGATATCTCGAATAGTTTTGGTTATCCCAGAATTTTACAAGGTTGGTAATATAATATGTATATTTAAGTTTATCCAATAATGTTAAACTTACCTATAAACAGTTTATTAACACCAGTTTCTAATTCAATTGTTAAAGAATGAACTGAAAATGGATGCCAAAATATTAATGCTTTATTTTAAAAGTTAAAATATGATTCGTTTAGTTAGCTATTATAATAATCTTAGTTATCTGTTTCGATTTGCCATTAAGATGACCATTTATTTCAAATATCAAAACAGTTTGATAACAACTCTAATATTGATTTGTTTTGACCCGCTAATTATATTTGCTTTTTCAGGAAGTTTATACTAAAATGTTGCCATTATATTTCCCAAGAAATCATGACGAAGAGCTTTATTCAAAAAAGAACTTGCCGTTTGATATTGGTAATTTTTTATCTGTAATACAATTTATTATGATTAAAAGTCATAAAATGACTTAACATTGAATTAAATTTGCCAATGTAATTATTGTATTTGTTATTTTAAAAAGTTGTTTCATTCTAGGAAATGAACATGGCGAACCAATACGAGCCGATAGAGTTATCCGGATATCCAAAAATCCAATTAAGCGGATTGGAGGTAAATTGTTGTAATTTCAACCTCAAGGCAGGAATCATTATTATTATGAAATCTTTGAAAATCACATTTACAGCAGGAAGCGATTCACAGAACGACAGTGATGACGAAAACGTGGATCACCTCACTAATCATGGCGACGAGGAAACTTCTATAGAAGCGGTGGAGGCCCATGAAAGCTTGGAGGATCGAGACAATCCTGGACTACACGCCTTCGGCCGCATGGAACAGGATCCCGACACTCGCCACAGGGCTAGACAGATGGTTCAACTGGGTGGGGCAATTTCTTTAGAGGTAAATTTGGTCACTTGTCTTTTCAGTGTTCGAATTTATACCAGTTTATTAACAATATAATTAAATATATTATTGATTAAAATACAAATTTGTATTTTTTTTTATCATTTATTGGATTGTAAATATTTTAATAATTGTTTTTTTATAAAATCAATGACGGGAAATATATTTAATAACTTTAATCTACGTAGTTTTAATGAGTCTCCATAAAAAATTAAAAGTTTAATTTATAAAAACGCTAAATTTGTTAAAAATTGGTTATAGGATTATAAAATGTCTTAATTAATTAATTATTCATTAAAAAATAAATTAAATAATCTGTCTCAAAACATTTATAATAAGACCGGGATCAATTAATGTATTGTAAATAATTATTTGAAATTATATTCATTATATGCTGCGGTTCTATTCCATTATTTTGATTGTGTAGTTTTCAATTTCTTCATAAGAACTTCCTCTATAAGTGTTATAGGTATCATTTATGTGTACAAATGGATTGTTACAGCAAGCCCTTTCGGCACAACGTCGCTACGAACGATGGCTGCGTCGCTCACATCAGGCTGATCTGTCGAGCATCTCCGATCTTCACTGCATCTATGAAAGTGGTCGGGACAAGTACGGCAGAACCGTTATTGTCGTCATAGGCAAATATTTTCCTGCCGATACAATCGATTTTCACAAAGTAGGTCATATCGATCTCCGTTTGTGTTGATGTAATCTAACTATTTTTGATATGTTATTCTGCAGAAAATCATCTTTATAAACTGTTATTTTGGGGGTGGCTATATTTTCTTTTATTTATTTATTTATTTAATTGTATAAAATTATTTTTTGATTCTTTAAATTTTGTATATTTTTAAGTATTGTTTAAAAAAATTTTTTAAATCTTTTCATCATCATGTTATATTCAATGTTTCCGTATCTTAACAATTCATGTATTGATTTTACTGGAGCTTCAATTCTGTGCTAATCTATACTTATAAACTCAGATACACTGAACTCATTTGGCCAAAGTTCACAAATCTATAACCATTTTTCCGCACAGATAATTGGTATCAGCTGCTATAAATCTCACGTATAGTGTACTCTATTCTGCAGTAATTTGACTCATTGTGTATTATATTTATGACAGTAATAAAAATCGATTTAAAGAATGATTTACAGGTACCTGTTTATCCGCAAATGAAAAAACAAAAAGTGTAATTTAATAAATTATAATTTTTAAGATGTTTTAGTATTAATCTTTTCAATTTATATTGAGAACATATTACTGAGTAATTAAACATTATTATTCTTTTGTTAAAAGTAAACAAGATCGCTAATTTTTAGTATTGAAAAAGTAAAATATAAAACACTTTAGTTTCTTTTTAAATGATTTGTGGATGCTCAATAGAGAAAATATTTTGGAGAAGCTTGGATAATCTGTCTAATACATACATGAGAATTGTCTTCCGTAGGGAGGAATTCTCCGTGGAAGAAATGTTGGTCAAATTTAGTTCTTGGGGGGCCTTATTCTATATATAAAAGGGCCCACCATAAAAAAATAGTTTGTAGAGAGCCCTATATTCTTTTTCTTTTTTAACATAATAACTACACTGCATGATACTCTTGACAGATAAAAAAAGATATACATATGATTAATGCAAATGTCTAATTCATTTTAAGCTTTATCGCTGAAAATTTCGGCTCTTCCTGCCGTTTTAGAGGCTCGGCTTTTCGTCTCGCTATGTAGTTTCAGAATTTTGGGGCTCTTTATAAATATTTCCTCCGTAGACACTCTAGACCGTTCTCATGTCTGCTAATATTACTCTCAATCTCATTCTTTATTTCACACAAAGGCCGCGATGTACTTCATTCGTCTGATGGATAAAGTGGTCAATCAACCCTACTGCGTCGTTTATCTCCACACGGACGCTCACAAGGAGAACCAGCCTCCACTAGCCTTCATTCGAGATATCTACAATATTGTGGATGCCAGGTGCGATCTCCAATTCAGCCGGGATTGGGAACCTAATTTTTAATAACTGTTTTTTTTAATTGTACGATTGTTATGAAATAATTCAACCAGTAATGTTCAATAAATCAATAATATAGGTAGATTCTTTACAATATATAACAATACAATAAACGTTTTTATTTAATTTTAGTGATTGTTTATTATATATCTTACTTGAACCTTCTATTCTTCGCAAATAGATATAAGCAGAACCTTCACTCTTTCTTCATTATCCACTCGGGATTCTTTGCCCGGGTTTTCACTTGGTTCTTTACTACTTTTTCGGCCGCGGAAGTCAAATCCAAGGTTCACAGATTGAATAATCTGTCTCAACTCTTTCAATTTATCGACCGGCATCAATTAGAACTACCGGATTTCTGCTATCAACATGACAAGCGGGTCAGTAACAATCTTACTAATAAATCCTTCACCAGTCTACTCTTATTTTATTGCTGATATTATAATTTTTATCGTTTTAGATTGCTCCCCTAACTTACAGAATCGATCAAGCTTTTGTTGATAAAAATGCAACTTTATAAAAGTGAACCTTTGTTTTAATTTGACTTTATCCGATTTATTTTTAGTTATTATTATTATGTAAAACTATTTCATCGTGATTATCCAGAGTTGTGAATAATTAAGATAATGTATGCATAATAGTTTTTCATAATTAGTAGTGTGCAAATCTAATCAGACATACTACATTATTATATTCGTAATTTTTAAAATTGGTGCTATTTCGTAACTTATTTATATTTGATGTAATTTATACCTTATTTTTATAAAATTAATTTTGAAATATTGTTTATGTATCAATTTTTATTGGGTTGTGAATATAATATTTGATCGAATCTATTTGTTATAATCCCAGAAAAATTAATTGTTTATTTTCTTTTAAAGGAATGTTTCAAGCATTAATCTTTGAATGTAATATATATTAGTATACTTGTTTTCACAATATTTTAATTATATTCATGATTAAAGGTTTGAAAAATAGATGACCAATAATGATGTCAGTATAAAAATAATAGATGATCAAAACGATCATTTAAAACCATTTTTTTAACATTACAAACGTTCTCTTTGAAAACTATACCATCAATATGCTTCAAATTCGAGGTTTACATAAAATAGAATGAGTTACATGGATTGTGAAATTTTTGTTACTATTACCATTACTTAGATATATCAGTTTAAGTTATCTAAAATTGGAAGCCATTTATTTCTACACACGGTGACCTATTTATAGATTTAGAGAAACTATATAATGGTCCAAAGTGCTTAGTTAGTGCAAACTATCAAAAATTTCCCACCTTTGATATTCACTTTCAATGTTTAATGAGACATTTATTGACAATGAATAAAGATTATAATGTACACATGTTCAAAAAAATAATCAATACAATTTTAAAACTTACAGAAATTAATAATTTAAATATATATATACATGCAGTGTACTAATTTAAGATGAACTAAAAATATGATGGCGGTGAAGTTAATTTAGAAGAAAATCTTTAGCAACTTCATGTAAACCTAAATAGTCTGTTTTCTCGTTGTTTATTTTAAACATCATCATGTGGTTCAATATTACGTGCCCAGTTCAACATCTTAAATACGATTTAATCCTACGCAAATGGCTGAATGTCCTTTTACTTATTGCATTTGTTGTTGGCATTGTGAGAATTAATTGTTTTTGGACTGATGATATAGATCTTAAAAATTGTATGACATCAGTACCTATTTGTTGTATCCGTGTGGCCACTCAATTTTTGACATCAGCCATCGTACTGCAGCCATCATAACATTGTGCACGGCATTTTGAGATAGGAAGATTCAAACGAAGTATAATGTGTCTTTTAAAGAATTACTAATGGTTATCAAATATTGGGAGTTTTAAGTTTTCAATATTGGGAGTTTTTCAATGAATAAATGTTAATGGGCGTTAAATCAAACGATTAAAGTAAAAATTGCATGTTTTATGCTTTTCGAAAACACAGAAAGAAAGTACGGTTTTTTAACAAATAGAAAGACAAAGAATAATATTTCACTGTCAATAAAACTCTGTTGTTAGTGCTATCAAGAAATAGGTTAGTCATAGGATTTTATAGCTAGGAGTAGAAATTTTTTAAAAAAATGTCCGACTAAAATAAACTATTTCTGACTGGCTATAAATATTTTCGACTAAATAAAAAAAATAGGAGGAGAGGGGGGCAAATGCCTTCATTGCTCCCCTCTTCCTACGATTTTACTTTTTTTAAAGCTGTTTTAGCTATTGAATTAGATGACTACAGTTTCGCTACTATAAACAGCGGGATCTTTAAGAATACAGAATGTCGAAAAAAGTTTGGGTATATTAATTATTTAAATATTTTATTAATATATTTATAAGTTAGTTCATATTTCCATATATCTGTAAAAATACTGTAATTTTTTAATTCGTACATCACAATTTTACAAATAGCTTAAATAAATAATAAATATTAATTTTATATAATTAATTTTTTTTTAAAAACGAGCAGCTTAAAAGAAGATTAAATATACATATTATTTGATTGAATGGATTCGAAATATTTCTCAAAGTGTTTCAGTGAATGAGAATGATTTATTTAATTTCTATAAATCATAAATTTGCTGGCTTCAAATTTATTGAATGGTTAGCTGACTATTTTTCAGACAACCTTTATTTTTAGCAGATATCCAACTAAAAAAAACTTTTAATCTCTCAGTAAGTACAAAAAGTAAAAGCCTAATTATGTTTCATAAACAAATTTACTTACCAATAATATTTAAGGAATTCAATTGTTTGTCCTCAAGCTGCTTAGCTCAGCATTTAACATCATGAGTCAGAGGCTCATCTCTTAATTGGGTATTATTTTTTATAAGAAATTAAATAATTATATGACTAAATTAGATTTAATATAATTTATTTAATGGAATATATAATATCTTATTTTAACTGTCTCTTTAATAGTTGATTTAATATCAATAAAATTATTTAAATAATTTTTTATTAACAAACAAATAAATATATAAATAATAATTTTATTTATTTTCAAATTAGTATTTTGACTAAATTTCAGATTATAGCAACAATTATTTTGTTTTATATTTATTAAACAAAAATATATTTAAAAAATGTTATTAACCCTATCCATACTGGTTGGTAGAAGAATGGTTCAGCTGGCATTTTTATAGAAAAATGTGACAATAGTAAGCTCTTGTGACTTTTCTTATAATAAATTTTTACTACTTTTAGTACAAAATTTACTTTTATAGACCAATGTGGATAATTATGAAAGCAGTTCCATCCCTACCATTGAAAGCAGTACCCCCAATTTACCATTTTTCAAATTTTACAAAACTGGCTATTATATAAATTTTTATCACTGAATATGTAATATAATGTGAAATCAGATATAATTGTAAAAAACATGGAATCCACATTAAAATTTTTAATAATTTGACAAAAACTTTTTAAAAAATTTAAAAAATATTTTTTAAATTTCAAAAAAGGTTAAATTTTATTTGTCTTTAAAAATGTTAACTGTGATTTTTCCAATTTTTGCAGAATTATCTTGTAAAAAACATCAAGGATAATTATTCTGACAAATTTTTCTGCCCTTGGCATTATAGGAACATAATATTTGGATGCAGGAGGAGGCATTGCACAGCAAATCAAATTTCACAGCAATAGCATGTGGAATGACATATGAAACCACACTAAATATTGATATTAATTTATAAATATTTTGTAATTAATAAAAAGTCATAAATATTCTTGATTTAATACACCATTTTATAAAGTAAAATACATTTTTCCACTAAATTATTATTTTATATCCTTTCAAATTTTTATTATCAATAATTTAGTTATATGTTATGGAAAGCAGATACAGCCTTAATTGCCAGACATTTGAGTGCAGAAAGTAAATTATGTAATTAAAAAATATCAGAAAAGTATGAACATTAACTTTATATATTTGAAAGTTAATTAATATATATAATTGTCCAACTTAAATGAAACTAGAGGCTAATAGTTAGAATAAATTAGATTTATAATGGAGGCAATTATCTGGATTGAGCCAGAACAATCTTATTTAAGGGTATATTGATTAAGCAAAATTCATTATAAAAATGTTCAAATCTGTTTAAGATGCTGAAAAAGGTGGAAGAATGTTGGTGTCCCTTTTCTAATTTTTTCATTTGTTACTAATGTATTTGCATACAAGTCAGCAATATATGCAATATATACATCTGCAATATAGAAACATCCATTCAATCTACTATACCCCATCAGCAATCTTATGAGACATAGTATAGTCAAATAAATTCTGACTCAGATCATCCAACAAAAGAACATTTATATACAAATTATTGTTGATCAAATTTTTTTAAATGCAGAAAATCCATATAAAATATCTTTCATTTCATTAGTCATAATTTAGCTGCTATAATCCAATTATAATTGAGTATTTTAGTAATTTTATTTATATCCTACCTGAACACCTAGCATCAGGTAGTCTGAAACCTTTTTACATTCATTTAGCTAGAAATTTTATCTAAAACTTTGCAAAACAAATGCAATTATCATGGCATGGCATGGCATGGAAAATAGTCTTGCCACCCCATGTACAAATGATTAAAAGCAAAAATTAACTTTTTGTATAAACATTTTATATAAATAAAAAATTTATAATGCTTTTATAAAATTTTTTAAAATACATATCCTCATCATTACTTATATTACTTTTATATGAAATGAAAAATGAATGTAACCTCAAATTTCATTTACAAATTATTTGTGTTTAAGAGCTGACAGAGCTTCAAGTAAAGCAAAGTATGTTAACATTTTGAAAATTGGATATTAAAATTTATTTAGTTCTTATTTTTTCATCATTATAATACAATCATTTGTGGTTATTTTGTGCACAGCCAGCATAATGTCTACTATTTGTTGAGTTTCTGAAAAATAAAATGCTGAATAGGTATTGCTTGATTAAAAAATCACCTAATGTAGATTGGCAAAATCCCAAATATGACTTATTTAGTTATTATGTTTTCATCATTATAATACAATCATTTGTTGTTATTTTGACCACAGCCAGCATAATGTCTACTATTTGTTGAGTTTCTGAAAAATAAAATGCTGCATAGGTATTGCATGATTAAAAAATCACCTAATGTAGATTGGCAAAATCCCAAATATGGCATATATTGATTCAATGGATATCTAATATAGATATAATAGGAATATGCATTTAGTAGATTGACATAATTTAAATGTAAAAAACAATAATCTATAAAATCATTAAAAGTTTTTGACAGAAAGTCAGGTACTGTTGTTATACACATTGTATTAAAGTCTTATAGTAATTGGTTGCTTAGTTACCAAATGGTGCCATTTTTAAAATTTTCAAAAAGCCCTAAATGTACCCTGTCAGATTGGTGTCAGTTTAAAAGTTCGACCAGAAGGAGACCTCTGATTTTAAAACGGTTGACACCTACCCCAAGAGAATTTTATAGCCCACATTGTTTATTGTTTTTTTAAAGAAAAGAAAAGTAAACAGCACACATTCGTAGAAAAATAATAAATATTTTATTTTAGAAAATTTTCGGAATCAAATGTACCCTTTTTCAACCAACTATATCACATCGGCTAATGAAAAGGAACCAGTTTAATAAGTGAGGACATATATATATAAGCATAATTAAGTACTGGCACATCTATAAATAATGATAAAATCGATTTGAAAACCTATATATAGTAATAGTATACATGTTATATCAGGTGTTAAATAAACATTCAAATGGTGTAGTAGAGGATAACATTACGTGGGATAGCTCCCTTAATATATGAATGTAGTTCTTTGTAATTGAATTTAATAAATTTGAAATTTGTTTGCATATTTTTTCTGATTTTTACTAATAACATAACATAACAGAATATATATATATATATAGTTTAAAACAAATTTATATTATGCCTATATTTTTGTTTATTTGAATTGACAATTTTACTAAATTTTAATAAGTTACATTATACAATTAAATACTATTTGAAATTCATTACAGCGCATGCCCCAACATATTGGGAAGGCTTTGATGCCACAGATGGCTTTTTCCGTCATGCCTGAAGTACCAGAACAGGTGCTTCCATCCTCATTGCCACTTAAGCACACCCATGTCTCGGCAGCCCTCCTGTCTAGTTCAATGTTTAGTCAACTACTGGGCTCTCCCGCTCCCCCTGACAACGTCTATGAAAATAAGTAAGACAATTCTATTATTCTAAAATTTGTTCCATTATCTATATTTGAAAACATAATAATAAATGATAATAAATGTTAATAAATGTTAATAAATGTTAATAAAATGATAATAATAAATGATAATAAATGAGCTAAATGTTATAGTAATTTATGGGGTAGTGATCAGATAAAAGAATTTTATTTTTGTTTTGTTAAACAGAATGTTGCAAAAAACGCTATTTGTTTTTGCAAATTAAAATGATTTCATATTTCTACGACATTCATTTATATATAAAGTTGGAGCAGTTATAGTAATGTAAGCATCAATTAAATGAACATTATGAAGTATTTTTCAGTGAAAGCTGAAATATTTATTGTGTATTTGGTTTTATTTCCTGGGGGGCATTCTATGTGGCCGATTATAATACGGCCATTCGACAGTTGATCTAAATGCAACAAAAAGATGTTGCATTAAAAAGTGTAAGAACCTGGTGACCAGTTTATATTAACTAATATTAAAAAAATATTGTTAGTTGGAGTTATAAATTTAGAATTTGTTGATTTAACGACATCAATATTATCTCTGAATATGTAAAATTTAAAACACCTATTGAACTCTTAGTGAAAACTATTGGTTCGTTTTCAATATCAGTATAAAATAAATTATATGACCGCTATTATTACAATAATAACAAAATAGTCAACTAACTTATTAAAAAATATATTGAAACCATATTTCCATTCACTTAAAAGGGTTTGTATTTTTATTATTCTTTTTGCTATTTAGATATTTATCTTTTCAGCCTTCACCTAGCTTCGTCCTCCAACTTTAGTCATCCTGAACATGATTATAGTGAAACTTTACCCTCAATGCTGCTTAACGAAACCAGAGGTGATTTAAGTCAATACAATCGATTTATTTATTAATTTACCTTTTTTCTTTTATCAATAATATCAATTATTGTTTTAAATTGATACACTTTACTGATCATAATATTTATTATTTAAAAAAATTATTTCTAGAGAACGGCGCTGAGATTCACACCTATGGTTCTATATCACGAAGATCAATTAACTCAGTAAGTGCTTTGATTTCTGACATAATTATCTTAAAATCCCCAACCAATACATAGATAGATGATTGCTCTGTTTTCTAAAAATAATTGTTCATTTAAAATGCCTCTATTTTAATATACCAGATTATGTTTTTTTTAAATATTTTATTAAATGTTATATTTTTTTAAAACTTTAATGTTATTTTCCTTATATTTACAGTATATTACTTATTTGACAATTCGGTAATATATTCGAAAAATAGCTAATAATGTAAATTTTAATTTACAAAAAAATAATATAACTGCACATCCTCATAATATTTCAAAGGGTTAACTCTTTTAATACTTTTAAAAAAGTTTAATATAATATATAAATAGATTCAATATCATAATATGGTCACAACAGCAAATGAAAATGGACGATTAGAAATAGTTGATTATTAGTAATTATTATATGTAATTATAGATAATTAACATCATTGAAATAATCAAGAATTATAATTAACTTCTCGTGGATAAAAGAACGATACAGTGATAGCTTGTTTGATTTTTTCAAATCTCTGTTTGTGATTTGAGATGTGCACAATTTATAAATGTAGACTTATTTTATTACTAATTACGGTTTTCTTTCAGGTTGACAGAAGCCCTCGAAATGATTTTGCAATCGCTGGAGGTCTGAATGCTCCTCATTTTGAACATAGAAGTGAGATAACACTTTTTGTATCGAACATGATACTGTTGCTCATATGTATTTTTCTATTGAAAGATATTCGATTATAAAGAAGTGCAAGTGCAAAATAACGGAACAAATTATTTTAGATTATTTAAAAAATAAATATACATTAATAAAGAAATAGTATGTTATAATTTTACTTAAATTAACTATTGGATTCTTGTACACATTAATAAATCTGAATTAATAAAACTATTAATAGGGGTGAAATACCAGTTGTATTAGCAATCACTAAATCTAATACCTTTCAGTAATTCTTACTTTTATACAAATCAGTAAATATACAGTATGCAATTCATGTTACTAAATTCAAAAATATTGTCACTATTACTTAATCGTTGGTAATACTTTTTAAGAAATGATAATCTCAGCGTTTATCGTAATAGATATACTCTTTTTTTTATTATAAACCTTTAAAATTTAATATAACCCCCACTTCATCTTTCAATCTATTCCCGAAAGTATCGCATCCAATGTGTAAATCAGAACACAAAATACTTTTAAAAGTATTTTTAATCTTATTTATAAGCTTTGTATATACCCGCATTCTTGTTCACACATTTCTTTTTTATTATAATTTTTATGCATTTGAGATTCTAATTAGGGGAAATTAATATTTGAAAATTGTAATAAAATAGCGTTCAACAAGAAATTAAGAATAATTTAGATTCTTTAAAGAATATTATCAATGACTATATTCTTAGATTGAGTTAAATTGGTCACTTGGTATAAAAAAGCTCTATGACAATTGCAATCCTGTAAGAGAGTGGTAAGATCGTAATAATATTTATCTAGATCGGCAAACTTAATTAAATTATGTCCGAAATAAAAAGGGCAAAAAGACAAAATGGTGAAATCTTGTTCGGTCCATAAGCTTACAAATAAAGCCGTGAAGTGGACACAATCGGGCAATTTATCTTTGCACAAGTAAGTTCTTTTAATTTTACACATATTATGAGTCTTTATTGTCGTAATTATCATATTTATAACACTATGATTTTGTATAGAATTGTTTATTTAAGTCAATATAATTTAACCCGAATGCAATATTTTACTCGTTTTTATGTCAGTGGCTGTCTTACGTATAAAGCGCTTAATAGTTAGCCAATTTAGAGAAGTTAATTACGATATCAATGGGTGTAGCGGTCAACGTTCAGGTCTGTTGCATATCCATAGGTCGACGGTTCGAACCTCGTTACGACCTCCTTCTTGGTTTTTTTCTGAGCTAATTTTATTTTCCAAATAAATTTTAGATATAATCCGTATAGGTGTAAAACTTCAGCAGCATTTCAAGAATAATTTTAATTAACTTTGTGTATATATCATGTTTTGTTTTATCCCTTTAAATATGATAGTTACGTATATATTTGAATACTGATGCTATCTTTACTCGATGGACGATTATAATTACTCTTCAGTATGTTCCAGTCTACGTCTTTTACAAGAGTATATTCTTTAACTAAATTAAAGTTTACTCTTTTGAGGAGTAAGTCTACACTACAAATGTGTATTATGTGTTTGCACTCCTTTAGAGTATATAGGATTCCTCGTTCAGATTGACAGTGATATATAGTTTTATAACGACATTAATTTTTGCTTTAAATAATGCCTTTTAGAATATAAAATTATATGTTTATGTAAAATAATTACTTGACTTATATCTACAATTAAATAATTTCAAAATCCATTAATTTTTATTTAAATTTAATAAATGGAATACTTAGAATTATTTATCAATATGAATTGGAATTTTCTTAATGTTAAATAAATACTACAAATTTTTACAATTATTTAAAGTTGTGTGTGAAAATAATATACTCTTAAAAACTATACAAACTATCATGCTACAAGAAATGTAAAACTATACTACCATGCTACTAAAAAGTATTTAACGTAGATTTTACGATAAAAATAGGAGCATTTTAATTTTTAAAAATACGATGTATTTTGAGAAACTCTAAATCAATTTAGTCACATACATTTGAGCTAACCTTTACGCATTTACTTATGAATATGGAGTTAATATATTGTTTCGAGTAATGGTTTTATGTGGGTTTAGTAAAATAAAACTTTTATGTGCCTATAGCTTGACGAACTTGATTATCTCAACCTTTTATATGAATAACTTGATTAACTCAACCTTTTATGTGAAGAACTTGATTAACTCAAACTTTTATATGAAGAACTTGATTAACTCAACCTTTTATGTGAAGAACTTGATTAACTCAACCTTTTATATGAATAACTTGATTAACTCAAACTTTTGTGGTTAACTCAAACTTTTGTGGTTAACTCAAACTTTTGTGACGAACTTGATTAACTCAAACTTTTTTGGTTAACTCAACCTTTTGTGACGAACTTGATTAACTCAACCTTTTGTGACGAACTTGATTAACTCAACCTTTTGTGACG
>JAUZNC010058440.1:0-19652 GCA_034780395.1 Vannuccia rotundouncinata | reverse complement strand
TGATTAACTCAACCTTTTTGTGACGAACTTGATTAACTCAAACTTTTTTGGTTAACTCAACCTTTTGTGACGAACTTAATTAACTCAAACTTTTTTGATTAACTCAACCTTTTTGTGACGAACTTGATTAACTCAAACTTTTTTGGTTAACTCAACCTTTTGTGACGAACTTGATTAACTCAAACTTTTTTGATTAACTCAACCTTTTTGTGACGAACTTGATTATTCCAACGTTTTAATCGAAATTATCTCCTTTCTATCAACCAAATTAATTTAAAATGACATAGAATATGACATTTAACTTAAATTTAGATTAGTTTCACAATTTGTTTAATTAATTTGGAATTATAATTATTAAATGGAAAATTTTGTAATATGTACATATTTATTATTTATTATTTAATCTTTTACTAGATAAAACCTTTAATTACAAAATTCCTCCGTAATCAAACGGATAGATTTTAATCGAAAATTTACTTATAATAATTGTGCGTTTGATTGTTTGTTAATGATTTTAATTATTTTACGTGATTAATGTTATACTCGATAACATCGTTCTTTTTAGAAAATGGCATTTAGAAATATGTAAAAAAATTCTTTAAATAATTAATCCTTAAAAATGAGTAAGTCTAGAATAATGATAACTTTTATTTGAACTTATATGTTCAGCTTAAATGGAACTAATAAACCCATTTTTCTCTTTATTTTACTAATATTTATTTATATTTGTGATTTAGTCTTGCTCCATCTTTTATGCTATAATATAATAAAACTAAAATATTTTTATACAAAACTTAGAGTTATAATTTGGTTATACAAAATTTTTTGTATTTATTCATAATTTATTTTTAAAATATGTAACCTAGATTGTATATGAATTACATTGAACTAAATAGCGATATCTAAAAACAAATTTCGAAATATTTGCTTATACGTAATCGAATTTGTAATTATCTGTCAAAAATCATATTTTCAAATTGGAACTAGGCATTTTGTATGTCTTAAAGATTGTGTATATATTTAAAATAAAAATGTTCATTACACAATGATATTCATAACACAAACATACATTATGACGACTTGGAAATATAGTTTCTTTAATAATATACTTTAATAAGCGTGCTTTGCCGTAAATATCCAAATTTTAAGTTATTTTTATTCACATTATTATAGAGTTATTATTTATCCAAATCATCTACTAAGTGAAAAATGGTAATCTTTTGTTAATTAGTAATCTTTAGAAATTTAACAAAATACAAGTCCTTTGAAATGTTGTAATGAGTGTCTATGTATAAATGTAGATGAATGCAAACAATAATAAAAAAATCTTTTTCAAAGTATCGAGTTATGCATAATACACGAAATAGTTCCGGTTTGGAAAATATATGATACGTAACGTTGGTGAATCGACATGTTTCCAAATACAAAACATATTTTATAACAACATGATATACACAATGACTTATTTCTACCTTGGATACAATGAATATTTTCTGTATGTTTCATCCTGATTTTATGTTTAGGCGTGGTTTTTTAATTGACACTTAGATATGTTTGAATTGAAGACAAATTCATTATAAAAGTTTGTTTAAATTTATAATATTAGGGGAGATTACAGTCGATGCAAATATAATATATACATATACAATTAATATTATGACATTAATAATAATCGTGTTTGAAAAAATATAATGACCGATGATTATCCATAAAATCAATAATGATTATTGGTGTAATAGAGTTAATTAAAATCTCATTTTCTCAACATTGTCCTCTCTATATTACTTCAGCTGACTATGCGCTAGACGTGTTGACAACTAGTACCACCGATCATGGTCACAGAAGACAACATTCCGGGGGACAACATGATGAAGATATTCACTTTTATCAGCGAAGTATCCCGAATCAATCTGTTCATTTTATTTAACTTTACTTTATTTAAGACCAGTTAGATAAAATGATACAAATTAAAAATTCACAAAAGTCACGGAATAAGTCAATTTTTTTGTTTTCGTATTTTAATTAGTTTTAAAATCAATTTTTGAAAGTTTAATCCGTTTTTATTATGTTTTCATTATTTTTTGTCTGACACGCCCAAAAGATAAAAAACATCAAGATAAAACTTCTAATATCGTTTTTTGTGTCTTTATATGTTATTTTGTAAGAAATGAATCTCCAATTTTAAATATATTGCATTTTAATTCTATCATTTAATTTTGAACCATTGAGGGAGTTCTAAAACTCTTCGTCTACTATAACTAATTCCATGTTTATTCCAAGTTGTCATAGCTCTATCATCTTAGTTAGATCAATAACAATAAGATATGTTGTTATACCAGATGGTAATCACGAAGTACTCAAGGTTTCCTTTGCCGATGAAGATAGCACCTACAACCCAAGACGTCGGCGACACCGAAGACACGATTCTGAAACCGACCACTCAGTCCAGTATGGCCTCATGCACAGCAGTGGTTCGTCTCTGATATTATTGTTGCTATTTCCAAGCTACTATAAACATGCTTTACAAATACAAATATATTTTCTGTACCATATGACGTATATGTATTGGTTGGCTAACAATTATGCTTTCCGTTCTTTTAAAATCATATTTAGTCTTTTGACAGTTTTTAAAAGAAGGGAAAAATATCTGTTGGGGTCATTCTAATACATTTTATATTAAACTAGACCTTTATTATCTATTAAAATGGTAGGTCAAAAAGTAAGCAACTAATATACTAATATATGCAACCAAATTAAAATTTAGTTTAATCTAATCTGTCAATTTATTAGACAACTTTTATATTGATTATTTGAACTTATAAATTGATCAAAATTGTACTGTACTGATTTTGTTGTTAGTTCTACCATTATTTTATACGAGAAAACATTTATTTCTTGAATTCTGCAGCAGATCTAACTTCTTCAGTGGAACCAGGTGACTTCTTCATGGAAGAAGGGAACCAAAGTTATAGACGCCACCGTAGCAAAAAGCACAAAGATAGAATCCGGAAGTCACAGTCTTTAGAGATGGTCGATATTCGACATGGTAGGAGCCAAAGATGTTGAATTATACTTTTAATGTAATTATACCTCTATATGGTATGAGCCCTTCAGCTTATTTATAAAACGATAGTAGGTGATGTTATCAGAGCTAACGAAATCTATGATATCATAAATGTGCTGAACACATTTCATATTCTTATACAAGTAAATTCTCTTTGCATTATTCTAAGGATTAAACGTATATTTGAAGGTAAATATAATATGTTACAGGTTCCATTCATATAATCAAAAAGTTCGAATATCTTAAAAATCAGAATTTTAACATAACTTCGGTAAAAGGTTAGAATAGTTATTAAGTAATAAAATAATATACTTTTTTTTAAAGTCTGATTTATAATATTTATTTTCCCTTTTAAGAAAATAAATTGATTTGATAAATGAAAAATAATACAATTTATAAAATAATCTTACGTTACTTTATTTATTTAATTACTTCATTCAAAAATAGAAATACATTTCTGACATTTTATCTTTTTTGGAAGTAAAATCAAAACGACTGAGTTTCCTTCAGATAGTTTATTAGTTCATTTTAACTTTTTGTTGGTTGATTAAAAGAAGTCCTCGTTTGTCGGTATAAACCCAAAAACTCACTCTTTAAAAAGAGAAATAAGCTCATAAAGGGATTGCATGTGTGTGTGTGTGCAACATTTTTTACAACTAAACAGGCAACCCCACTGTCTGTTACTAAAAATATAATATAGAAAGGAATAATTACTTTTAAACAGGTATAATTAAATTCGTATCCTTTTGTAAAAGTATGCACGAATTCTACTGTCATGTACATATTCTGCTGTCGTTAAATCTCTAACAGTTTCAATTACATCTGAAGTATTTCAGTTTATTTTTGTAATTATTTCCACAATTGGAAGAGAAAATCGCTAAATTATCCTGGTGAATGAGCTTTCGTTTGAGCTTTTTAATTTCCAGTTTAGCTTTAAATATCCGTTTTTATTTTTTTGAATTTCATTAATAATTTTGTATGTTTTAGAATACACAAACATGAATTTACTTGCAATCATCAATTCTGATAAAAAAATTATCTTTTGTTTATTTTGTCGTTATATTTCCGTTGTATTTCGTTGTATTTCTATTTTCTGACTGAAACTATTTTTATAGTAAATACAAAAGTATAGTACCTACGTCTCAATACAATATAATATAATATGACTATGAATATTATGTTGTCTACAATAAATTTTGTTTAAATTTCCAAACTAGAAACATAATACAACCATAAAAAATACTTCTACAGATTTAAATAGCATATTATGTTAAATAAGATATGTGGTATAAATACAGAATTAATCTATCATTTACATTTATAATCAACCTCATCTATGTATTTTTCTTTTCTTTAGAATATGGATTAAAATTATAATTTACCAGAAAATTTAAATATCTGTTAAATCTATTTAAAATTTTAATTACTGAGTATTATAATCATAATACACTTTTATAGTACATCTGTAATATATCTAACCGATTTGCAATATCAAATAGCAATTATTTATTAGAAAAGGAACAAACAGTAACAAAACGAAAAATCTGAATTAAAAGTATTCAAATGATTCTCTTATACATAGGAAAATAGAACTCAATTTATCGTAACTATACAACAATTTAGCTTCATTTTAGCCAACTCAAAATTTTAGCTTCACTGCGTTCGGTAGCTTATAGATTTTTTTCTCAGTGTATTATTTTATAATCTCCCTCCAAACCCAACTATTAATGGTTATAATCTTAATCCGTTGTCTTATACATAATCAAAAATTGACGTACCCATTACGTTACCTATCTTTCCATTCAGCTATCTCCCTTTGCCTTCGGGTATTCTATTATATATCGGGATAATTGCATCTGTGAATATGAGGTATTACTCAATGATTGTCGGTGTTTTGGGCGTTTTGATTTTGCTTTTGACTATGCGACGATTGTTTTAAATGTTATATTTAGATTGAATATTTTTTTAATTTTATTGAATTATAATTTAATTTAATAAAAACATCTTCGGGAGTACACTGCAAAATATTAATCCAACTTATTATGTAAACATGTAATTTGTTTCTCTTTTAGATACGAGTGGATTTGAAGAAGATATTGATGTAAGAAGACAATATAAAAAGAGTTATAGTGGTGCTCCAGATAAAGCAAGACATCTTCAACATTTTAATAAAGGTACAAAAAACACACAAATATATTTTCAATAGAAAAAGACAGTTGTATCTGTTTTAGAACGCAATAATTAAAATAATAACAATCGAGTTTTTTTAATAAATCTGAGCGTGAATCGAAACGATATAATGGAGACGAATATTGTAATAGATTGAATATAATTGATAGCAAATTATATTACTTGATTAAATTTTATATTACTTAAAGCCAATAGAGAAATTGCGTCACCAATTTTTATCATACAGATTAACAAAAATCGATATAATTTTGGATTATAGTTCCGATAATGGATATTATTTTCTAGAAGCGCCCAGATTGCTTAAATTAAGCTAATTTGTTTTTATTTTATTTGTTCTTTATGTTCTCATAACTAAATGGAATCTAAACTTCTAAAATACAATCATTATGTAAGAAAAAATTTGTGACGGATAATGTAATTTTTAAATATCGATTGATACTCCACATTATTTAAAAAGACAATACAATATTTTCTGAATTTCAATATTCAGGGAGTAAAAGTTATACAAAATAAACTCGTAATCACAGAGTCATGATTATATTTTTACAGTGGTTTATTTTCTCCTATTATTATGTTTCTCATGCACAAAGAAGGGATTAACTTTCTTTACGATAAATAATTAATTAAATATACCCCTCTGCCCTCTACAAAGGAATGCAAGTTACGTGGAGACTCTTCCAACTACTTTTAAAATCCTATCTTCAGTGGAAGTTGAATGTTTGTGTTGCGCATTCTTTGTTATGCATGAAATATTTAAAGGGCAACTTTTCACTTCTCGGGTTTTGCTATCGAAAGTTTCATTGAAAAGAAAACAATTATTCTATTATTTTGTCCATAATTTCAATTTTAATATAGCTTTGGGGCGAGCAATCAACATTAATTTCAATGTTTCCTGTTTCCAGTATTCTATTTTTAAAAGTTTGACATAAACTTCAAATTTTTCTATGATTTTTAATGAATTTCTTAGATATTATCCAAACTTTAAATAAATATTTTAATTAGCAATCTATTAATGGATAAGTATAGTGCATTGCAGTGGAATCCGATTAATTAAATAACTATGGACCGAAGTCAAATGATTTTATTAAACGGATTATTTTATAAACCGAAATTTACTGAATTATAATCAAATATGAACATAATTTATGCATACTACTAATAGGTTTAATTATTTTATTAATTTAAAACTTAATAAATACTCTGAGTAAATGAATAAATAAGTAATAAGATTAAATGAGTAAATATATATATACAATTAATTGTTACAAATAAATTTAAATTTTGAAAATGATTGTATTGATTTTATAACTGAAATTATGATTTTATGAAGCAATATTAAAGTCTGTATTAAAAGATATAAACATATCCGTTCTTCACATTTTGATTTTAATAAACGGCTGATTTTATTAACCGGCATCAACTGTATTTTTATTTTTAAATAAAATATAGATGAGCCGGGGATCGAAATTGAAGAACAAATTGTTCAAAAAAGCTCCCATAATCTTCATGGTCCCCCAACACCAAAACCAAATCCACGTGAGTATCTGTTAATAACCCCAATGAGTAATATTGATATTGCGGACTATTTTTTCGTTTTTTCTTGTTTTAAATGAGACATTTTTATTATTGATGGATTAATACCGACAATTGTAGAAAATGGAAATATTCAAAATGGTGTCAATTCAATTTATTATTACTGGAACATTACTCTAAAATTAACTAAGGGAACACGTTTTCGATATATCAAGGAAAAATACATTAATTATTATCATCGAGATTCTTCATCTTTTTGCATAATTTCATATTTTATGAGTATTAACTTTCCTTTTTCCTTGAATCGAAGAATTTTACTTTTTAATCAAACCATTAATTTGTTGCACTTAATTATATATTTCTATACTATAACCGATAATTAGATATTCATTATTTGAAACACTTCCAGGGGAAGACGTCCATGTTGACGAAACAAAATTTCTTTCCTCGCAACAAGATTTTCAACACCCGCATGAATCTAGTGAGGATCCAGGTAAGAAAATAAAAATCATTGTTTATACATAAAAGGGGAAATGTTTATAAATGTTATCCATCCAGGGGCTTGTGTTCGGAAGATTTTATGACATTCTACTTTGTTGAGCAAAAAGGAAACATTATTAAAATATAAAAGAATATGATTTCTTGATATTATTCAATTTAGAATTCTATTTTAAGTAATTCAAAGGTTTCTTAGTTATATTGTGTATACTGTAGACAAGTAAGTAACAGTTTTTCCGAAACGTTTTGCAAATTGTTTGAATATATATATATAGTACAATTAAAACATTACTTTACTTACCTAAGTGGAACTTTTTCTTTCCTGATTGCAGCAACTGGCTCACCGCGAGTAATATCGAATCTTCAGTCAGAGATTCGTGTTCTTCAGAAGACAATACAGCGCCTCTCCCAGGAACTCTCTTACAAACAGGGCACCGGCAGTGGGGAACACGATAACCAGGCACCAATGCTACCGGGCAAAGGACCAGCGCCCGCTTGGCTGATCAACACGCGATATCTGGACCCTCTAATATCGTCGTATGACGAGAAGCTCGCGGAGAAAGGACGAATTCTCGACACATATAAGGTAGAACTGGAGGGGCCGGCAAACTAAGTATCCCGCATTGATTTAATTTTCATCTAAGACGAATATTTATGCTCTGGGAATTATTTTCGTTTAACTATTGATGTTTTCTTAATTAAATAGGTAAATGTTTAACGGGGTGTTTCAGCAGGTTACTTAGCTCTCAGCTGAGTACTAAGTTCTGGATTAAAGAACTTGTGTAATATGAAGAAGGAGGTCGATAATTTGAACATTTTTTAATGCACGTAACTATTTTTGTTACATTATTATATGTGTTACTATACAATTATACAACTGTACAATATATCTCATATTTCTATGGTTCATAATTTAATAGTTCAGTAAAAATAATTATTGTAGATAAGAAGATATTCTAAGAAATATTAAAATTCTAAAATGACATATAAATAGATTTTAAGAACAAAAGGAAGGAAATTTAAGTAAACTGTAAACACACATATGACGTATTTTAAACTAAATGAGTAACTAATTATAATCAGAGTTAAGGTCATAATGTTTGTCTAAAGAGAGTTTGTGGTTATGGGTGTGGTATTGTATGTTGTTTTTTTTATTTATATTTTGTATCCAATTATTTTAAAGCAAGGGGTTTAGATATTATTTGTCCATTTATTCAGTTTTTGAAAAACCTCATTTATTTTTTAACTATTAAAAATCGCTTCTATCATATTTATTCTAAAAAAGTGGATTGCTCCTCAGCTGATAATTAATCAATATCATTTCCATCAACTTCACTATAGTTCGGCTATATATATAATCAAATAACCGTATTCAAAAAAACATTTCTACAAACTTCTAATAAATTGCATAAATACGGCGCAAAAAATCATCATATTAGGTAATAAACTATCTTTTTATTGACATAAAACATAGTCAGTTATCCATCCAATCTCCTATATTTTGTAAGCATGTTCTTATTTATATCTCCAACTGTTATTAATATATCTATATTCCGGTTTAGAAAAATTTTTGCAATTTTATTTCCAATTTCATGAAAGGAATGAAAGAGTTAAGTTGAGTTATATCTGTTTTGCAGACATACAAAAATAAAACAGTTACTTCTTTAAATATTGTCTTTTTAACCATTAATTTAAATTGTTTAGTGATATTTTCAAAACTATGAAAATGTCTAAAACTAGTGTTTACAACGTTTATTCAACGTTTATTCAAATATTTCTTAAAAATCTTTCACAAATTATTACATTTAATAGAGATACTAATAATACTTATAAAAACAATTTTTGTTAATTATATAATATTATTGTAAACATAAAAATAAATGTAAAAATAAATTGATTAAACCACAAATCACTAAAAATATTTACTATTTACATTGCAAAGTTTTATCTTTATTTAATACAATACAAACTATATGAATTCATAGTCTAGGATAATTGTATCGACATTACGAACATAAAACTACAATATACTCTTCTCTGTTTGTAGGGCGAACTTAATAAAATGGAAGTCAGTGTTCGAGAAATAGTTCAGGAAAACGAACGACTGCACTTAAAGATCTCGGAGTCCGCGATGATGGAAGACCAATTTCCTGACAGTACAGACTGGTACGTTACTGATACATACTAAATACATATCGATCTTGACACCCGCACGCACACATACGTATCGAGTTTTGAAAGTTCACTTGAGACAATTAAAATTACGAAATATATAGTTTATTTATTTTTCCCTGTAGATTATTTAAAATGGTTATATTAACTCATTTGAAAAAACTAATTAACTAATCAGTTTGTTAATTATATTTTCAATTCCGAAGATCATAGGGGTCGGATTACATTTCTAAATATAATATTCTAAACCGAACTACCTTCTTAAATGTTACTAAATTATGGAATTGTAGTGGTTTGAATAACTGGCATAGAATAAACTCATTATAAACTCTGATGTTATCTATTTTTATAGGAATAAGTTCGTCGTCCAAGCAAAATTAGTCTTGGAAGAAAACTATCTCCTTCTAGAAGAACTGGACGTTCAGCAGGAGAAGTCGAAACAGTCCCACCGCGAATATAATTTAGAAGGTATTAAAGCCATGTTTTTCCATACAATTGGATTGTTTGAGATTACTTTGTTTTACTGTTATACTAGGCGAATGGATTATATAAAAGGTTTAATTACGAAGCATGTATTTTACATTTGCTGTTTTTATTCTGTTTGCAAAGGAACATTTAATTTATCGAAATTTTTATCATATTTTATTAAAAAATAATATTACGTTTAAATTGAAATGTTTACTCGTTTATTTCATTATTTATTTATATAGTTTTTTTTATTTCTGTGCTTTCTTATTTAAGTATAGGCAATATGTAAAAAGAAATGAACAATGCGGAAATATTTAAATTTTAAAATAAGGAACTCATGAAATTATTTTTATAATTGTCAGAAATTTGTTTTTCGGTGATAATAATGAGTGTTTACTACAAATCCCTTTTCGAAAATGAACTAGCATCTAATAATTCATATTTCATTTTCAATAATATTTAGTAAGTGACTAGTTAGACGAAGAAAAGAAGAAAGAAGAATTTGAGTTAATGAAAAAGCAAAATATCTATCTAAATATTGACGCTCGATACAAGACGCTTAATTGAAATAAATTAATTTAATTAGCTTATACAAAAGCCCCTAATTATAAAAATACACTAATTAAATTTATTTCTGTTCAATTAAGGATGAACGTGTTTGCTGAATCAGCTAACAAATAAGAAATATATTAGAACAGTTATTCCGCTCGATTTCTTCCATTTCTTAAAAAACATTTGACAACATTTTTCCATGCACCGTTCCATTTTATTCTAGACGAATTACAAACGGGTCCATTCGAAAAGTGCAAAGGCTGTATTGAAAATACAACTCTAAAATATACACAATATACAAATTGACATAATTTGTTGAATATAAATATTATATTTTTAATTAATTTAGAAAATTAAATTAAAAAATTTGTCTAGACGGACTTGCAATACTAATTATAGATTCGATAATTTGTGTAAAAATTAAGAAATAATTACATCCTGTTTGAGAGGATTCTTTTAATTAAACACACACATGGATGAATGTTCAAATGTATTAATAAAAATGTTCTTCTTTAAATATTTTTCACTCTTAATAGCGAATAGAATGTTGAAATATATCAACGCCCTGCAAACCGAAATACAGGGACTGGAGAATGAGATATTCCGAATCAAACATTATATGGGCGACACAACAGACCAGTACAATCACCTAGTGGAAGAACTTGAGAAGAAAGACATGGAGATGATAGGACAGATTCATCGTCTCAAAGCGTGAGAATTCTTGAGATATTGTCCAAACTTCAAAAACAAGACATATACGTCATTTGAAATCGGTTAATGTGTTGAAATTGTCTTGATGCTTGTTAAATATTTTCAGTTCTATTCTTGAGAAGGAAGTGGAAGGGTCTACGACATTAGCCGATATGATCGAAAAATTGGAGGTATCTTATGCAAAATTGATAAATATAAATGGTCTGTTTTGTTGAGTGATTCAATTTAAATATCGTTTACAGAAAACCGTTTATGTGACATAATTATTTAATAAATTAATTCCATTTCGTCTTGCTTTGTTTCATAACTGTGTTGACGAACCAAGTTAACGCAAATTATTTATTGTTCGTTCCGTAAAGACTGATTATGTTTTTTGTGAAAAATTTTATGAATATAAATTGTAAGACGATGTACTTTCATGACAGAATCATTGTCAATATGAAATTTAGGAAATGACATATGGAACAAAAATAGATTTTTTAACTAAATTATTGCACAAACTAATGAGACGATGTAAAATAATAAATCAATAGTTCCACTTGCATGAAGTCTTTGTTTTTATTCTACAAAAATTTAAACAAACAATTTTTTTATCTCCTTTGTAATATTGTTTAATAATTTAGTTGTATTTTAAATTATATTGATTAAATTTACCAATTCATCACATTTCATGTGAATGTGTACAAATGACGATTTTAGGATTATCTATTCTTTCCTTGACTATATTTGACTGTGAGAGTTATGTAAAATATTGTTTTAATAGCTTAAACTATTGAATTTTACCTCGAAAATTTTATTCTAGATTTACTATCTTCATATTCATTGAAATTAAGATTAGTTTATAATATACATATTTTTGTTGCTTCAATAATATGAAGATTGTCGAAGTAGAATTTTACTTTATTCGGTTAAACGTTCATTGATGTTGACTGTTTATTTGTAAAATGTAGAATGAAATTAGGAGACTAAATCATTATTTCGTTAAAGGAATTTAGTGTCCACAGTGTTTAATACCCGGGGATATATTCATTCAGCTGGTGTAACAATGTATGCGTATTAGATTAATTGTAGTAATCTTAGCAGGTGAATTATCAATTCACATTATTTTTCCTTTTTCTGTAATTATTATGTATCATGGGACTGGCCATGAGAACACTCGTGACTATTCAACTAATTGTTCGACGTGAAATATCTTAAAATGAGTTTAGACTTATTAATTAATAATTGTTTTTAATAAATCCATTGAATCATTATTTGTATTTTTTATTTAATAAACTGATATGCATAATAACGCAAAACAATAGTGGTACATAAGGAAAAATAAGCCATACATTTCAAAAAAGGATACTCATTAATAGGACACGTTTACAGGATGGGGGTTGATGAGAAGGGTCATTTTCCTCCACCTCCCTATTATAGCTATAAAAAAATTTAATAAGTATCAAATTACTCGTCTGGTGTATTACATTTCCATACTCACCTCTAAGCATTCGTTCATTTTTACCCTTGCAAGGAATTGCAAAACGAAAGGACAACAAAGGCTGAAGAACTTATCCTTGGTCAACAAGACAGACAAAAAATTATGGCCCAACTTCAAACTCTGAAGGAAAAGAATCGGTAAGGTCTTATTATTTTTATCCCCAGTCAATTAAATCATTTGACACGATTATAAGTGATGTGTGTTACCTTTGATTCAAATTCATTTTCAACTCTAACAATTTTTATAATGAATGTACCAATAGACTTGAAGATCAATTATTAAATATCAATGTTAGTACGAAAAGGTGTTTTCGTATGTAACTCTTGTCCTTAATATTAAATCAAAGGAACACAACACTTCGAATTATCTTCTCTATTTTAGATTTATATTTTGTAAAATATTTTCCATTGTCTTTCGAGATAATATTTCAATTAGGCGATTGTCCTTAGACATAACACTCTCACTAACTACTAACAGATAATTATTTCTAAAAGTCCTATTTTTTTATCTAATTTGGCGGAGTGCGTCAGAGAGGCATATAACAAAATTATACAATACCATAGAAAACAAACCTAATCATTTTTTTAATTTTAGTTTTTTCTTTTAAAATATAATTAGGCTTGTATTGTAGTTTTCATTATACATTTTCTATTGAATATTTTTCTTGAGTTTGTCGTATTTTTATTATTATTCATTGTTTAAATAATATATGACTACTTTTGAATTTTTAAATCCTGCGCTTCATTTAACTTTATTTGTAGTTAGTTATAACATTTGTCAGTCTTCGATTAAATATTATAATCCCTGGATCTGCTTTGAAAATAATTTCAAGGATTTTTTCAAGACTGTCTAGAATATTTGGAATAATTTTTTTTTTAATATTCAGACAGCCTGACATATTTATTGTGGATTCAAATAATGTAGACAGATAAATTTTGAAGTCATGGAAGTCATATTAAAAAATATTAAAAGCTATATAACAAGTTAAAAACTATTTAGAAAACAATGCATTCATTGGGTCTCGTTTACCGTTCACCTATATTCTCCTTTGAGAATTGTTCAGATAAGTGTTTTAAATATAAGGGTGGATCAAAAGACAATTTTTAGTAATAGATGTTATATTTCATAAGTTAATGTTGGTCAGTTCGTTAAAAACTTCGGTTAGATAAAAAGTTAAAATTGTTATTTCTAATTCCCATTTTGTGCAACTAATGTCGAAGTTTCAGAAATTATAATTTGAAAACGATTTAATTTTAGCTTAACAATTTAATAAAAATTCTGGTTATTATTTTTTGGAAAAGTTAAATTTTTATTTAATTTAACAAAAAATAAATTGACGTATGCAATAATAATTTTTTTTAGATAGATTGCATTTTATTTAAATAGAACCGATGTTTGGATTGTATTCTTCATGGAACAGATACTACTGTGAGTTAATTCAAGAATTATAAATGCGTAAGATTATCTCGGTGAAAATTGAACTGGATGACCATTACGTAAATTGAGAAAGACAAACAAAAATTTAATGACGTAATTTGTAGAAATCTACAAGTACAACAGATGTGCACTATCAGATGTCATCTATCAAATGCAAAATAACCAGTTTAAAGACTATCCCAAAGTTATGAATTGACCGCTTTCTACTACTAAGCAAAATCCTTTTGGCTTTTTTAAATACCACAATAGACAATTATTACCAATTCAATACTATCATTGTAAATTAATGTTTGAAAAATTTAAAACCTGTGATTGTATTTCCGGCTTTTTCGTGAAAGTCCCCTCTCATGTTTGATAATAAAACTGTAGTCATGAAATATGATTGGCACATGAGTTAGTCCGGACCGTGGCAAACTACAAACCTTTTTCGCCATAAACATTTGTTAATCGTAGCTGTGAGAACTCACTACATGGATTTGGATATATTATAGTAGGCGCTCTAAATAAGGCATTAAAAGCTGTAAAAATTCTTTTGCAAATTTTCGCAAAATTCAAGAGAACTGTGCAACATTTGTCACCTCTTTAAATATTAAAGTAGTTTAAATGAATATTATGATCTATTGTGAATATTAATAAACACGAAGTAAGTGCAGATGACGCTGTACATATTATATATATATATATATATTATTTACGATAAAAAATATGACATTTTATTTTAAAAGAATTTTTTATTTCCGCAGAGATTTTCTTTAAAATAGAATATTTTAATATTCAAGGGTAAACGATAGCAAACCTTTATTTATAAGTCTATTTTATATTTTAATTAAAATAAACGACTGTAAATTTCGCAAGCCTCCTGGGTAGGGATGTCTGACTAATTAATTATCAAAAGTATATTATAGACATGATACGTAACGGAAGGCTTACGAAGACAAATTATTTATAGATTTTGGTACATGATGCAATCTATAATTAATCCGAGTGATAATGACCTTGACCTAATTCTCCATTTTAGAAAATGTTCTGAGGAGAATGCTTTCCTCCTTGGCCGAATCAGGAAAGAAGTCTCTGCCAAGAAGTATCTAGAGGCGGTGGTCAATAAAGTCCGTTATATCTAGTTTCTATTCCTACTCTAGCTGTAACGAAAAGTTCTGAAAAATGGCTCTATTTTCTGTTTATAAATAATAGTTTTATTGAATAAAAACATTATTTGAATTGAACATTTGAAATTTATCAAAAAAAGACAAGATTCATAGGCAGTCTTGAAACTTTTAAATTTAAAATTTAATTTAATTCAAAATTAATATTTTTTTCAATAATCCAAAAAAGTATTGAAACAAAGTCTTGTATGAACAACGATGTTTCTTCTTACAGTGTGCTCTTGTCCCAGGTATCAAGGTAGAATTCAAGATGAATATTTATAAATATCATCGCTCAGAACTGCCGAATACATCATTTTATTTATCAGAACTAACTAAATACCTAGTTATTAACTTAGATGATGCCGATATGCAACTAATATGCAGCTCGTAGTATATTATGGATTTGATACAATAATATTGACACAACTGACACACTAAAAGAATGTTCAGTGCCGAAGAAAATATAAAATGGAACGTTTTCATTTGTAATAGGTAGATGTGTAAAATTTTGACTGTTTTTAACTGTGAAATAAATTCAAAACAATTATTTAAAAAAAAAAAAAGCTAATGTTCAAATCAATTTCCGTTTAGTCTTATAGTGACATAATTCCCGATGCATGGATTTAATTAAAAATGTATAATGACACAAAACGTTTGCATTTTCAGGCCAATATTATAGTAGAGCAAAGAGATGAATACGCAGATGCGGTGAGAGATAATTTTATTAAATATTTTGAAAGTATTTAAAATTAAACTTTTTATTTTGCTACATTTCCAGTTTTTTAAAAAACGACTTAACTAACTTATATTAATGTTATATGAAGCCATTTAACTTTTTGTAATAACACAATCATTATATTAATATTGATCCCCAAAGAATTTATTATGTAAGCTGAATTTAATTGAGATATTAACGTATTTATATATTTTTTACAAATTTCTTTTTTTATTGTAATCAGATACAAATCTTGACAAAACTTAATTAATATATTTGATATTTACTAGTTTGAAAACTATTATCATTAAAACAAAAAATAGCCAATTACCATTGCACTCATATAACTACATTTCATCATTAAATTGAATACCCATATTGAATTTTCAATTTTCGTTTCGTTTATCGAATAGATATATTTTAAGTTTTCGAAAGATGTTCCCATCAATGATACAAAACGTAATTATCTCTAGCAATTAATTCACACAATAATTATTTATTTAATTTATATATATATACAATATTCTACTATTGAAAATATCATAATAATATTAATTCAGATATTGAATTATTGATTTAAAATTGACTTGTTTTTAAACTTTTTGAGAAGAAATGTTTATATAACATAATAAATGCAAAACACGTTTTGCTTAATTACACCAGATAACCTCCATAGACGAAAAGTATAACAGAAAAATCAGCCAACTGATAGAAGACATTGAATTGAAGTCTGGTTTGCAGTCCACTCAAACCCGTCACAAAGTAAGAAAAAAGATAACGATACCAGATCCTGCATATTATAGAGATCGAATATATTTATTGTAAGATCCAAATGAATTTAAAGTCCGAGAAGTAATCGGAACTCATCCAAATATTAAAAAGGTCTCACTTTGTAAAATCATTCACAAAAACAAATTTGTTGAATGTTCAAATTATTCCTCTTATCTTGAAAAATATTTCAAATCTTTCCAATTTTATCAAAAATCAATAGAATAAATTTTTCTTTCTATTAATTATTGTACTTATTTTAATTTTTAAATTTATTTCTTTGTTATAATTATATATATTTTATTGAAATATGTAATTAAAATAATGGTTTTGTAGCTTGTCTATCATTTGTAAATAAACAATGTTTGACAATTTGTCACTCACGAATCGTTACAAATGTTACAAATTTTAAAATAATTTGTTTTGTTATTTTTTATTAAACGTAATTCTTGTTAAATCTTGTTGTTTTCCATATTTCTAACTCATTAACATTATTATTTATTTAAACAACTTACAGAAAAAAGCGGTGAAGCCCCTAAAGCTTCTCAGAAGTATAATACGCGAGTGAGTAAACATTTTCCTCTTTCAATGGTAATCTTTATTTATCGAAAATCTCCGGATGAATAATTTTTGTTTGTATTTATCGAGAACGATTCTCGTCAATGTAATTATGTTAACACTTGTAATATTTGATATCGCAAATATATTTGTTGTGTTTAGATATATTTGTAATAAATAATTTGTATCTTAATCAATAATTGATTGTATCAAAATTTAAAGAATATTTATAAAATAAATTTTTAAGAATATAATATAGAATAATAGAATAAGTCATTCGAATTTCTAATATTTTCAAAAAAGCTATTTTCATTAAAAATATCATCAAGAATGATTCTCGATGAATAAAAAGTTATTAATAAATAGATAAATATTGAAATATCCAAAATGTATCCATTTTAGAGCTGGCTGCAATCACTATTTTGTAATTCATTAATCATGACTTTTTGTTGAATACATATTTAAACTGCGAATATTTTTGAGTTGATTTGATGCCTAAAATTATATGCTTAAAATATTCCAAACTCAAATAGGGAAATACGTTTGGCAAATACTTTGGCAAATACGTTTTCATCCTCTACTCTAATACGATGTAAATACAGATTACACCTCCTCCCACGAATGGCCTAAATAAAACCCACATACAAAGCCCAGAGGAAAGTAATCAAGCATGTAATAGTTATCACATTATTACAGAATTAAGAATGTTTGTTAATATAAGTATAAAATCATTTGAAATTGTTAATTAACGCAAATAATCATGGGCTCATTTGATTCACCAAACTATATAGCGATTTTAATTAATTATATTTATACCTCATATGTTTTAAATATATTATGCTATGTACATATTATAATTGACTATTCAGATACTACACGATATTAAATATGACCTCAAGTCGTTATTTGTATTGGTATTTATGGCATTCGACGCCACATTTTGTGTTATTATTGAAGCAAAACTGAGCGTCAGGATTTGTTGTAGTCTATAATTTGTTATTTTATATATACAGAGAAATTGAAACGATTTATAAATTGTTTCTCTAACAATTTATAATTCATTTCTTGAAGTTTTCATTTATTATTATTATTTTTACTTATTTTACAATTATCATTACGACAGTGGAATTGATCTCGTTCTAAGAAAGATTGTTTTCATTTTTAGAGTACCTATTTTTATTTTTAGATTACTAGTTCCAAATAAAATACCGTCTTACCGACATATAAAAGAAAACATTCTTATAAACTCAAGTTTAATTTGAATAGCTGTATATGACGTATGTAGATGCAATATTTAACTTCAACACAAAAGAGTAAAATGAAAATTAATATTCAAGATGGTCTCAAAATCTATTTTGATAATTTCCAAACAGTAAACTTATAGGTGAATATAAAGTTAAGTTGGAAATGAATATTTCTATTTCCATTTTGAACATATATATTAATTCCATCTTATTTAACATACATCTTCGTGTAAAAATTATTGAATCTTATATACTACATTATACGTCTCATACGACTTTTAAATTAAGTTTAATTTATAACAATGTTTTCTATTTTAATTTATACAAGTCCAAGGCAATATTTTAATTGGAATTGGTATATCTTGATAAAAAAATAGTTTTTTTAAAAAACAGTCATTTAAATTGTATTGATTTAAATTTCACAAGCTCAAATTAAATAATTTGACGAACTTTGGTCCTCGGAGAAAACTAAAGTTATCTGCAACGTCAGCGGAAGTCACAAAATGCATGATTATTAAAAATCTTTTAGAAATGCTTTTCTACAAATATAGGTTTTAAAATTTTGCTTTCGAAAGCTATTTTAATTAACAATTTATCAATTTAGATGTTTATTAAATTATTAAAAACATTGTTGTTAATTTAAGATTACTGGATAAACACGAAGAGCAACATAAACTATCAAAGGAACAAGACAAGCAAATCACTTACCTTCAATCGCTCATCAGAGAGAAAAGAGGCGAAATTGAAAATGTTCAATCAGAAAAAAAGTATTTATAGAATTTGTCTAGAATTTAATTTTATCATTACAAAGTTTGAGCCCTACCCTTCTCTAGTCGTGTGCACACCCACACAGGCAGATTGATATTCTAAATAAAGACTGACATTCTAAGATAAAGACAGTCATACTAAGATAAAGACAGACATACTAAGAGAAAGACAGTTCTGCTAAGATAAAGACATTCTAAATAAGGAGTGACATTCTTAGATAAAGACAGGCATACTAAGAAAAAGACAGACATACTAAGATAAAGACAGACATACTAAGATAAAGACAGACATACTAAGATAAAGACAGTTCTGCTAAGATAAAGACAGTCCTCCTAAGATAAAGACAGAC
>JAUZNC010058439.1:50549-95130 GCA_034780395.1 Vannuccia rotundouncinata | reverse complement strand
TTACTTTACTTTACTTTACTTTACTTTACTTTACTTTACTTTACTTTACTTTACTTTACTTTACTTTACTTTACTTTGCTTTACTTAGAAAATATTTTCATTTAATCACTTTATAAATTATTTGCAAAAATTTGTTGTACAAAGTTTTTTCAAAAATCCAACATTACTCAATCGACTATATTTAGTATCCATTAAATATTTGCGTTATTTTAATTAAAATAATTGCTGATTTTTTGTGCCAACAATTCTTTTATATGCAATTATAAAAGTGTGTAAGAATATTAAACCAAAGAGATAGACATCTATAAGTAAGAGGTAAAAAGACAAAGGCAAGTAACTTCCTTTAGAAATTTCCATTTTGGAGTTTTTACCGTCTGTTAAATTGCATTTTGTCACCTTTAAAATCGAAAGCTATTATTTTTTATTGAATCAAAGGGGCTTCTTCTCTCTCCATCAATTTTCCTCTTCAGTACACTTCATATCGCTTTCTCTTTTATTGAGAAAAAATCTTCAAATACCCCTTCGTCGACCTAATCGAGGCTAAAAGCTTTTATCAGTGGCCCCTAATTATCCAAGAACTATTTCAAAGTTTTGTGTTTGGTACGTCCCATTTGTCAGAAAAAAATCTACCTCAAATCATGCAAATCTAATATCTCACTAATTTATTCCACCAATCGTGAAGCAGCTCAACTTTTTATTTGTCTCTATTGAGATCTAATTGAATGCGATCCCATAAGTGGAAACAATACCATTTAAATTGGGGGAAGTAATTCGTTACAAACGGTGTGTATTCTAGAGAAATCTAATTTCAATTAGATCCTATCATCAGGAAAAGCCAAACAATATACAAGACCGACTGACAGAATCAAATTGAAAACGACATCGGAACAGTTTCTACTCATTTCATTTAGAACATGTTACTTACTGGTTGATAGAACTACCCACTGTACAACCGTTAGTTACCTTCTACCTGTGCTAAAAGGAGAGGGGGGAGCGAACAACCGATAAGGTGATAAAAGGGTAACAGGAATAAATTGAGGCATTCCCTGTCACACCGGAAGATATTCAGGTCACCCTCTCAATCCAGAGATTATCACATATTGAACACAGTCAAAACTAGACGGTAAAAGAAGACATTTCGACAACTTAGACTGTGTTTGATGTCTCTGTGGAAACACGTGTTCCAATAGCGGTACCGAATCGTCAACTCTCTACCCACTATAACGTCTATCCCTCGTCCGCCAATTTGCTGTGGGTGTCTGAGCGAGCAGGCTAAATACCTAAATAGGTAGTTTTATCCTCCGGTACAGAACTAACACGGACAGCTGTACAATCAGTAGCTCTCGGAGACACTGGATATACGAAGATCGTGCTTGCAGCTTTACCCATGTTGATATCTGACAAGTTTGCAACAAAAACTTGCAAGAAATAAACCTCGCCTCAGGCTACCCTTGAAAACTGTACTACAAATATATTTTATTTTGTGAATTCTTTACGACACTCAGAGTTGATCGTTTGGTTCAAGAAAACTTTGTCGTTTGTAATCAAAGTTTACAGTGAGGGAGCCATTACGAATTATAACTACACATTGTATACTTGTTGTGGTAGTTGATTTTTGCCTTCAAAATAAATTTTCCCGTTTATTACGATATCTGAATGAAAATGGATTTCTTAGCCGACACATTATGAAGTGTTATGTTCTGATGTACAGCTGTTTCTAACGTTTATTTGACGTAATCCATCTTCAAGAGGCAATTGACTTCAGTTTATTGTTATTCTATCAAGATTGCGGAAACTTCTAAACATTTCTATTGATTGTAATATTGGTAAGTGTTTAATATATAATAAGTTATATATATATAATTGTTGAACTATTTAATATGGTTCATACGGTACGAATGACTGTTGGCATTCATCAGAAATTAGCGATATATTGAAAATAATTGTAGCAAGTAATAAATAGTGATGAATAATATTATATTTCACTAAATAATAAATAATCTTTTATATGTTAATTTAATTACAAAATTGGATAATAGAAAATATTTACAACATTTTAAAGCTATATTGTTACATTTCTAAATCAGTGATTTTTAAAAATTAATTAATGTTTTTGTATTTATTGACATATAATAAAAAAAGTGTAAGTAATCATTTAAAAATATTTTTCGAACAAACATTTCTCAATAAAAAAATATTTACTCATATGATAAAACGAAGATGATATTCATATAATATTATGATAACAATTACGAATTATATAACATTCAATTAAAAGCATTATTAAGGGTATGTATAGGTTGCAAATATTTTTAAATACCGAAAGAAAATGTTAAAAAAATTATCGTCCAGTGAAAAATATTACATAAGATAATTATTACGACAATACTGAGTTAAAAATGAATTTTTAAATATAAAATATATAAATTAAATTGCATTGTTTGTGAAACTAACATAACCTTCCGTTAAAATGAGAAGAAACATTTTTTCATCATTTTGGTTAAATAGCCGTCCCGATTTTAAATGTCTCGACGGTGTGTAATAAATGAACTGAAATAAAAATATTAAAATTAGTCTAAAAGTTACAATCGACATTACAGAAAAGCTTTAAAACCGTTCGCTCAGATTTTACAAATTTTGTAATAACAAAAATTATCTCTTAACGAAATAATACAATAAACTGATGTATAACTGTTTTATCGTCACTTTTTCTCTTCTGTATAGAGGGTGTTGCTACTGTTCCCGATTTAAAACCATAAAACCAATGATCAGTTAATAAGTCTTTATCCGGTGTTGACATGAGATAAAATGATGTTTAATAAAAGACGACATCTATTCATGACATGTGACAGAGGCATGACTTACCTGTATACAAAATGTTGATAATCGGAAATAATAGATAACTATAATATAAATAATTATGGACGTGTATTTAACGCAAGAAGCCGGACAAAGAGCATTTAGATTGACAGACAATATCCTCAGTTTGGTCTCTAGGCGAATTCGTTGTAATTATTTCTTCCTATAATATCTCATTTTTCTATTGTTTTTTTTTGTGTTTTTCTCCCAATTTGATTGAGTAACAGACTTTCGAAAGTATAAAAAATATTTTATATTTTATAAATTTAGTATTTGATACATTGAAACATTTACTAGATTTATATTTAAAGTTAGATATTAATTTGTCTTCAACATAAATTGTTCAGGATTCATTCTGATTCTGATTTAATTTCTTTAATATGAAGATAATGAACTCCTGATTTTAATAAAATTTGATAATTTTTACTGAATTTAGTCGTTTTAAAATAGTATTACAATTTTTTTTCTTGGGTTTTTAATTTTTAATTCTTGCAAAATTGTAAATTAAAATTTTTGCACAACTATTTAAATTGAGACACTTTTTCAGAGTCAAATAACTTGCAATAGAATACATCTATATTTCTGAGGAAACATTATTAAATGGAAACAAATTTAACTAAATATTTATAATATCAATATTCGACTAGATATACAAAGTTTTATATTTATATATACATTTTTTTCAATATTTAATTGTTTCCATCTAAGTTATTAATAATAGATAATTTCATTAATATTGTAATTAATTTCTCTATATTGGTAAACTACTATGCTTTATTCGTAAGACAGCATCTATCTGATATAAAAACCGGCAAAATATAGAATACGGATTAGATGAAATTAAATTGACTTAAAAAACAATTTATAAATGTAGAATATACGATAATAAGAATTCATAATATGTATAAAATTAAAATAATTATCTATGCAAAGATATATTGACAGATTTGTCTATTTGTAAAATTATTGGTTGAACAAGATTGAATAATAATTCACTATTATTAGTATATTGCGAAATATATTGCTAAACAAAGTGTGATTATCGAACGATTTTAAATTATTTGGTTGTAGAAAAGTTGGTATTAACTTTAAAATAACACTTTATATTTGACATGGAACATGCAGCATCTGCCATTTATTATATATTAGTATTACTAATATAAGTGGAAATTTTAAGTAACATTTATTTAAAAACACATTCAGCTGTTATCGTGACAGATATCTTGAAAAAACTTTACCGATTCAATATTAATAATAAGGTCACTTATCAAAGCATGATATAAAGCCAAAAGATTATGGCATACATATGTATATAAAGTTGAACTAGGTATCTCATTAATTATATTACCAAAATGTATACCTCACATACATCTAATATATAATGTATATAAATCAAATTTTCTCAAGTATACCATTTTGTAAGAGAAGCCACCAAACAGGAGCACTTGGAGAAGAGGTTGTTCAGTTTTTACTTTTTTCTTCCGCATTCGTAATGTATTTATAGACTAGAAGAAGGAATACAAAAATTGGACTTTTTTTAGGAGTGTATATAGATGAACGTGCATTACATGGCTAAATATGAACACATGTTCTGCATGTTAAGACAATTCTGTAAGTGTCATCTTGCGACAAGCCACCATCCTGTTGCATATGAAGAAGTTTGCTAACCCCAAGGCCACCAAATAAGCTATATTTTGGATTTAGGATTTTGGCCTGGTTTTGTGATATCTTGTCATTCAGAAAAGTGGTAACATGCACTACAATGTTTTAGACTATTAACTTTTGCGCACAGGAATTTTAAACATGATTAGAAATTACATCTGCGACAATTAAGCAGCGACCAAGATTCTGTTTAGTCTATTTTAGGTTATTTTGTAAAATTAATAATTTCAAGTACATTCCATTAATAACTATACAAAAATTTGTTTATAAACGAATCTACTCCCAAAATAAGTTCGTATAACATATAAATTCAACGAAACATGTTTAAATATATTAAATTTTTGATTTTTTTTAAATTTGTTGTGTCATGTGTTATTATTAATTCATTACAAATATAATATAAAATTATTTAGATATACTAAATTGAAAAAATTCAAGTGGAGATGCTTTTGTCAAATATTTTTTTGAACATGTGTGTATGCGTAACATTCAAAACTACATCCTAGTTCAATTGAAATCTAGTTTTATGAAACGTCAAAATGAATTTTTACTGTTCACTTAAAACATTCTTTTTTAACAGTTTATAATGTGCACTGTGTATTTTTTCATCAAAAAATAAATCTTTTTTCTTTTCTTATAATATAAAACTATAACCATAACTATAATTTTAAAATATTTGGACCATATGAAATATTATGCAATATAAAGAATTATCCTTACTTGAAATATCGATTTTTATTTCATTAATATTACATCAATTTAACAATTCAATTTACTTTAATCATCAAAAAGTTCAGGAAGATAAATATATTAACTAAAAAACAGTATAAACTTTTTTTTCAATAAAAAATATGCGAGCATAAATTAGCTAATTCTATATGATTTAAAACACTGTAGAATCAAAACGGCAAAAACTTTTGATATTATTGCGATAAATTATTATATATTTCTATTGTTCTGAGCGATTTTGGAACGTTTGATGCTCAATTATGAACCTAATTGTGCTTTATACTATAATATTCTTTTTTTATAATCTCATCATTCATTCGATAAAATTATTTCCCAAAATTAAAGGATGCATAATAATTAATATCATTTATAAATCTTCTTATTCATAACATAGCCTTGAAATAATATATTCGTTGTCATTTCAAGGTAATTGTAGTTCACTTTTAAAAGCAACCCTTTTTTATTATGACATTCTAACTCTTTTCAAAGATTTTTTCTGTTAAATTGTTATAATTTTGCACATGTATTAACTTAATTGAACCCACAGACAGTTTATTAATACGACGTTTAATTTCTAGGTCATTGGAGTGAGTAATAGTATAGCCTCCCAAAAATGGATGCACGAGGTATGTGTGTATGTCTCAAGCTAAAAAAATATTAAATTTCATTATATTGAAAAACGATAAGGACATTTTTTATAGCTCATGCACCACCTACATACAACTTTATGGCAAAAACAGAAAATGTGAATCATCATAATGCAATGATGTTGGGATGTTTTGGGAAATAACATGCTATAAATATTATATGTGAAGGGGGTCTGATATTTACCTAAAAGTCTGCAAAAATAATCCCAATTGTTGGGCCTATAGCTTTCCTCTCTCTTTTCCACCCTCCCACTGCACAAGTGAAAAAATTTGATCAGTACTTTTAATTAGGTCGAATAAACATGCAATGTTAATTCTCCATTCTTCAAGGAGTAATATACTTGCAAACACCAGTGTCCTTGGCCTGCTCTGCTTTCAATAAATATACATGTAATGTACACCATGTACAATTGGTACAAGATGTAGTTGAAACATGGACTGCGATAGTTGCAAGAGCTGTGAGAGAAGCGGGAATGTTTTTCGCTTCATGTTTCTCGTGTAACTACTAGTTTTAGCCACACTGAGTTTGGAAAACAGACCCTATATACCTTTGCCATATTCAGGCAGGAGGAAATTTATCGTCCATAAGAAATGTTAGTATTTTAGATTGCTTGCTATGCATGCATGGATATAAATATATATACATATGAAAGTATGCATTAGGAAATCCCTAAAATGATACGATTTATTATAGCATCTGTCAGTAGTTTCGCATGTTGATTATCATGAATGTATCCTGCTTCACGTTAGCGGTTTTCCCTTTTACGGTTAGCATAGGGCTGTTAGTCTGGAGGTTGCTACTAACAGATATATAGGCAGATTTTTCATCTATAGCTATAAAATATGTTCTTCCTCATCGACCTTTCTTCGGGATATTTTATCAATGGGAGATCTCTATGTCCTGCTAAGTCCACGCATATATGATATAATCACTATTAATAACGTTCTTGTACAATTTGTTCTGGCATGTTCCCTTATATAGACTGCGGCCTCCATCCTGTCATCTTTAGACATATTAAATTGCCGAATTAATAGTGGATTCCCTTTTATTAAATTAAGTTATCAAAGAACTGTCAAAATAAAATAATTAAATAAATCTCCTTCTGGGATTAAAAAATATTCTTAATATAATCAATCTCTTACGAATGTGATGTTTTCATATTAATAAATCAATTTTGCTAATTAATGTTTATAAATATCGATTCAATAAAGCAACCAAATCATACATGCACTATATTTTAAAGTACATTGACAAATAAATAAATTTCCCATTTGATTGACCCTAAAACCATGTTTAATATCTTTCAGTGTTTTGATCTGCCATCATGTTTTAATAAATAACAGTTGTTAATTAATTAGATCAATCTGTATTCTCTTTGCAATAAAAATAACAGTATAAGACAGATACAAGTAATTGTCTTTTTGTACTAGTTATGTTGTGAATAATTGAATTCAATACTAATCGATCACATTTATATCAGATCAGTTTGTTTTCAATAAAAAAGAGGACCGTCTAACTCTGAAATCTTAAAAACTCGAAACGTGTGTAGACTAAACATCATTTGACTAAGCTTTGTAGCAATTATTTTGTCGGAGAAACTGGGATGGAGGTACTGGAGGAAGGGGGGGGGGAGGGGTGGGAAGGCTGGCGGACTGTTAAACTAACTTTTTGTCAAACTTTTGGCTGCATCAAAAACGCAGAAGCGCCTATACATAGAAGTATTTCAATTTCACGACATTATTCTGTCGTGTTTACAACTGGATTCCTATACTTAACTAAATTTTCCAGTCCGAATTGCCCTTCAAGTGGGGAGTTGGTAAATCTTCCAATTTTCTGAAACTTTTTCCCAGAAAAGATAATCTATAAAACAAACACGTGGTTGAGCTGTCTCGTCTTCAACTTTTTGCTGAGAGATATAATTAACAGATTTTTTATGTCTTTGCTCAGCCAGTTTTTTTGCTAGTCCAAACGTGTTCTTCTGACGGAATAATTATTTTAATTTAATTAGATAAAGATTTTCATTAAAAAAAGTGAATAGAGAAGGCTGGAATATTTGGCTAGAGATAATTGCATTTTGAAAAATGCATACAACATAATCATTACATCATAGCATTGCATTTGGAAGGCTATTCCTTTCTATAACCTTCATTTCCTAAATTAATTTTTTTTAAAAGGACAGCTGTTTTATTGTGGAATTGCGTGAGAAGATTTCCAAATCTCCATGTTGAAATTTCTTCCAGTAGTTCTCGCGTCTTATTTTTATTACCTTCCAAATTCGGTTGATTAAGAGCCTAGAAGCCGAGCCTTATAATCTACAATTGCAGAATCTTATATGTATATATTTAGAGTTCTCGAATGTCAGAATAGATTGCCAGAGATGTTTCAGTCAATTGGAGCGGTATGAGATTGCTGTTGAATATTGACATTTTTATATATCTCAAACGAGTTATGTTGTTCGGCCACAATTTTGCACCACAAATTAAAACAATTGAATTAGTAATGATTACTACATAACAATTTATTCATCGACAGTTCCATGTTTTCTTTTGTGTGTTTTAACTCTGAGAATTTTAAAGAATGAATAAAATTGTTTTCATGTTTTAATTGTGTAAGAATAAAGTGAAATAACTAATAATTATCTAACAAGGTGGAGAGAGTCAGAGAGTCATTTGAAATACAGGTAAAATACGAAATATATAATACAGCTCACTCTTTACGTAAAATTATACCGTTTAAACTAAAATGAATTAAATGAATTAAATTGTAAAACAATAAATAGGATACCAAAGACTTTTAGATTTGCTTCAATTATTAATGAAGGCATTGATGATGGCTTGCTAGTAATGTTTATTATAATTATAAAAATTGTAATTTAGTTATTTTAGTCATAGCAGTGTAAAACATAAATCGACTATACAAATTTGTATTGCAATTTTAAACAAAAATTTTACACACGATTTTACACAAAATTTAATGTTTTAAAAAGTTAGAAAATATGCTGCTTAGGTTACGGGTTGCTTGGGGGGGGGTCCAATGCACTTCCCCTTAAACATGAAGTATTGTCAACAAAATAATATACTATAGGGGCTACTTATAATCAGAATATTGAGCTGAGTTCATTGAAGTTTAAATGATGTACATAGGTTACTGCTTTCTACCATTAATGATTACCCAAAGTAGGTACCAACAGCACTATTTATTCCAGAATATTAATTTTTGAAATTGTATTTTTTTCTACATAGATTTGATTATAATAATTATATGTACACTGTATGTTACATACTATTTATTGCCGTAGTAAAATCAGTGTAATAATTATAGTTGATAATGTGATTGTGTACTCTCATGGCATACATTCAGTATTTGTAATTGTACAATGTACATTACAAGATGCACGATGGTTTGATTGTCCTTAGACAGCTATGACATACTTGTTTGGTGACCGGAAAGTTCATTGGGAGTTGGTTGCGGTGCACTCGTTGTTCAATAACAAATCCAAAGTCCTTGGGGGCAGAAGTGGTCGGCTGATTGAGTGAGAAGCACTGGATGTCATCATGGGCTGGATCAGTTCTTCTCCAAAGAGTTGCAAGAAGTAATTCCTGCTTGTGATGTTATCACCACCAGCAGTTTGTCGATGTGGCCAGCAATGTCAAGGATGTCATAGAAAAGTACCATATGGGGCCAGCGAAATGTGAAAGGAATTTATTGCAATTATTCTGGGAAATTCCAAAAAAATCTGAATTGCATGAAATAAAAAAAATAGGTACCTAGGTCATTTCCAAGAAATAAAATAGATAAGAGAATTCCAATTTGCCTGCAAATTTAGTTAGTTTTGAAAAAAATAAAAGGATTTATTTCGATGCGCGGGGTGACCAAATAGGGTGCTGAGTGTACCCAAATTGTCGAAGGTATTCGATATTTCCACAAAACTTGCTTAACATATAAATATGAATTGTCATAAAAGCATTAGTCCTTACAACTTGTATTAAAACAATGTCCTTAATTTTTTAAACAAAGGGTCCATCGGACGCACCCCCAGTAAACGTATGGTTAACTAATTAAAAATTGTAATTATTAAACTATAATTAACTATATGCAAATACAAAAATACAATGTGTTTACAAAAGGTTTTCTTGAATTACTTATTAAATTAAATGAATAAATAAATGGGAGTCTGGCTTTTAAATTAATAAAAACATATGGCGGAGCTAAACTTATTTAGTAATAGTTGTTTATAATTAATGATATTTAATAAAAATATACTCTATTGTATTATTCCCAAACTGAAATTAATTAACATTTCAGAAAAATGCGCTACATGAAGGAAAGTGCGTTATGAATTTATCTCTCTCTCTCAGCAATTAAATTCTCCTCATAAAATAAAGTTCCAATTTTCCCATTTTGTGTCAATAAATATACTATAATTATTTGGTTGGAATACTTGAAAAAGTTTAATCCAGTTATCAGATACATTCATATTGATTAAATATGTTTTTAATGGATGATTATTCATCCTATATGAACTATAAGCAGTTTTATAAACATCCTGCATAGTGTATCGTTTTAGATTATTAGTTTATCAGCGAATGTCAGGTTAGCTGAACACACAACTCCTGGGTAAATTTGGATACATTATTATTAAATAAGAACAAGGTAGTCTGGAACAGCAAATATGATGTTTAATACTAAGGGAATGCATGTATAAAATATAAAATTTAACATTACTTCTTTCGAAGCGTTTTCGCGATGATTATTTATTAAAGTTATTTTGATATTTTTCTGACAATTTAAACTTGTACGTACATAAGTATAAATATAGCGGAATGATAAAAATTATTATACGATCCCAAAAGATTTTGTTTGGAAGGATTTACAATTATTGATAAATAACTAATTACCTTTTCATAAAGATTATAGTTAAGATCTCTTTACCCAAATTTCTTCCAATATGATATGGATCGATAGATAATGGAAAAGCCTGGTTCTCTCTGATTATGGTCATTCACACATCGTCTATTATAGTTTAAATCTTCAAAAAGGTAACAAGAGGCGTGCTCTCTTAGACAATTCCGTTCTGAAGATAGGACCGCGCAAAAGTAGGCAGATCAACTTTATTATGCATCAGGAATTCAGTCTTAGGATACTTTATTGTTTGATCCCCTAGAATCTGAGGAGTAAGGAAAGGGTCAAGGAAATTGACCACAGATCGACTCAGTGTATGTCCCCTAATATTCCAGATTGTGAATTGAAATTAGGAATCAGATGAATCATATATGACGTTTCCTGTGTGCACTTGTAATTCCAATGTAATATCTTCTTGAATGGATATTTCTTTGAATCAGTAAAACGTTATCATATACGATCCAAAGTACACATTTATGTTAATGAAAGTATTGTCAACTGTTTGTCTCAATATAAAAATATTTATTAAATAATGTACAGTATTAAAATATTTTGTTATATAATAATATAGCTGTAAAATAATAAAATTGCCAATGTGATTAAAGTGATTAAAATATGCGAATCGTAAACATTTGGCTCATGTCACAATTATATCCGCAGAGGTTGTCTAATTCTAAGAAATTTGTTTAAAATATATATTTTTATTTTTTTAAATAATTTTCTTGATTAAATGATTTTTATATAGGGATTATATCATACGATTTTAGTTTTATAATATTAGTATCCTATGTAATATATTCCATGTAGTGTAATTAATGTTTCAAATATAATAGTATATCTTCGATTTTTTTACCACTACACAATTAAAAACATAACATAATTTTCGTTGTGCATGACTAGGTTATTGTCTATGGTTATTTTTCATCGATCGTTTCCAATGATCGGCTTTGTTTATGGATATCAAAATATAAAAAAATTCTATTGTAATACTTATGTCGGTTATGCAAAAGTTTCATTCGTATTGATTATATTTATAGTGGAGTTGAAATATGTCCTTCCCTACATTTATGCATTCTAATGAATTATTTAGACTTTACTGATTTGAAGAATACATAATCAGGTATTTGAATGTATTATACGTAATTGGTCGGTACAGATATTTTAAATAAACCAATCAATAAAGTTTGAGTATAGAATAATATTAAATAATTTTATTTTATTTCAAAATAACTAAAAATTGTAGTTTTAATGTAAGCATCGATCAAAACTCAAAATGACATTTCCAATTTACAAATAAATAGTTTATGAATGAATATGTTGATTCGAAAATGTTGAATAAATTATTTTAAATAACTTGAAAAATTATATGATGGCTATTTCAAAAATTGTGTGTTTATACAATTCTCTATTTTTAATGATAAATCAATTGTGGCACATCAAAAAGGCACAACCCCTTGGGAAAAGGCCGGGCATCTAAAAGACAGAACAATGCATAATGATAATTTCACACAATTTCTATTGCTGAACCAATTTTTTTATTAAACCAATTGTATTGTTAACAACTTGTCATAATTTAATAATTTTATCACAGAGTTATTGTTAACTGACGCCAAATGGGGGGGGGCATTTCTGCTTTCACTAAGGACATTCTGTTTAGGCCATATTTGGTGTTGGTTACCTTTTTAGGATAATATAACATTATATATAACCGTTAACATTACTTATATATTTTAATGCTGTGTCAATTTTGTGATATGTTTATTTGTGTGTCCATACGTTCCGCAGCTATTAAATATTCTTATTCTAGGAGTTAATTTTGACTAAATATATATATATTATGGCCAAACTGAATTATTAATTATCCCCCGAAATGGAAACCATTAGAGTTGCATGCAGCTTTTATATTTGTGAATTGTATATGTGATAATATACTCCCCGACTAATTATTACCAAACAAAAATATTTGATGAGTAATAAAGATTAATGCTAAAGTAAGAGAAATCAACTGATTGTCCTAATTGCCTTTGCAATTGTTTGGCTATTATTTGGAAGCGAAGTTAAATTTTATTAACGTATTTTATAGCCTAAATGCAATATTTCACTCTTTTAATATTATAAGTTTGAAAATTAATTTTATTTGAAACGTGTGCTAGGTATAGTTTAAATTTGTTTTGAAATAAAGTATTGCGCATCTGCTGGAGAAAAGATTTATAAATAAATTGTTTTCATTTAAATACAAAAAAGGCCAGTTTTCCGCTTTACAAATGTTGCGTATATTTTGGACAAGATTTTAAATTATTTTCATTAATAGGTTGAATAAGAAACCACCTCTAAAATTTCTGTTTGCAACATAATATTCGCTTATTCACGTAGTATGTCCATGACATTCGCATACAACTGGATACAAGTTCAATTGCTACAGTGAAATTTCACGATCAGCTTTACAGAAAAAATAGAGTTTAAATTAAAAGAAATGAAAAAAAAATTGTAGCTATATTCTTCATAATTAAAGAATATTCGCTAGAGTATTGTATCTAAATTTTGTATCATGATATTATAGCTAAATTATGTGCGCCGAAACATATAAAGATATCATATTCTGTTTAGTAAATAGTAAATATTGCTAGTTTACAAAATTCTAAACCGAAAAAATATTTCACTAATATCATAGATATTAAAAAACTACAATATTAATAATTCTTTCATTCAAAAGACCTTCCATAAAAGTGAATTATTCGGATCGTGCAGATTGTTATGTTATGATATTTATAGATATAATTGCAAAATTAGATAGTTAGAAATCAGTTATTCAATTTATTTTAAATGTCATGTGTATATACGTATATAGCTATTCTTTAAATTAGAACGTATTTGTACACTAAAGGTCAACAAGTTTGCAATATCTAGACAAAGATACAACAGCGATTATACTTAGAAAACCAGCGACATTTAGTTATAGTTAACATCTCCAGCAATGTCTGCCAACTTTCTTTTACAAATATGACAGTTGTGAAAATATAATAATTAACAAGGTTAAATTGAGGGTTGATGCAGTTATACCTTAATAATTAACCCTAAATGATAAGACTAACATTTAGTAGAAAAATTCACGAATAATGTTTGCAATTTATATAAGGATAAAACAAAATTATATAAATAAAATAATTGTTACTTAAGATGGTTGGACGAGTATATGAATGTCTTCTAAAATTATCCTAAGTTTAGGACATTTCTTTCTTGTTAAGAGACTATTATTAAATTTTGCCCTATAAAGCAAGATTATTTCGTTAATTGTAATTATGTTTTTGTCTTACTGATTAGTATTTTGATATTCTTATAATTAAAAGTTTTTATTTTTTTAAAGGTTATATATACCTGAATTCATATGTTTAAAATTTAAAAAAATATATTTTTATTTGAATAATCTTTCAATGTTACTTAATGTTTAAATATATATTAATCAATATTTTCATTTTTCATTTCATAATTTGTGTCTTTTTAAAAAAGTGTAAAAAATGAAAAAGTTGTCTAATATATTAGTGATCGTCAATGTAGACTGCATAAACTATAATCATTAATATTAATATAATACTTATTTTATGGTTTACTTTTCAGTTAAAAACTTCACAATGAGACAGACGATCGACAAAGGCATCCAAGAGTATATCAAACATCGAATACTCATTCTTCTTGGTCTCCTGTACTTGTTGGACCGTGGCCAGTGTCAAATTCGGATCCAAATGCAGATTACAGAGGAGCTAGCTAACGGAACTATGTTCGGTAACCTTCGCACAGAATTGGTTCAAACCGGACAGTATACGCAGGCTACCCTGGCCTCTGGCTATCGACATCAATTCATGCCAGACAATGACTATGTAAGAATTGATCCTGAAAATGGAAATATGTACACGAAAATGAGAATTGATCGAGAGAAGATATGTGAGGATGAAATGATACTAGACTGTAGAATTTCTCTCAATGTAGCTCAACAAAGTCTTCAAGGATCCATTCGGTTTATACTGGTTGACCTCGAAATTAACGACATCAATGATAACTCCCCTTCATGGCAATCGAACTATATTCCTCTTAAAATTCCTGAACACACCGAAATTGGGACGAAATTTGCGTTACCTACAGCAATCGACATTGATCGGGGACCAACCCATACCACCGTTCGATACGGCCTTCGGAAAACATCTGACGCCGAGGCTTTTACTCTTGAAGCCAATCTGATGCCAACCAAGGAAAATGTTCCTCGCAATTTCGAATTGTTTCTTAAAATTAATCAGGACCTCGACCGAGAACTCGTTGAATTCTATCAGGTGGAGCTCTATGCTAGCGACGGTGGCTCTCCCAGTCTTACAGGAAGCGTCACCGTCAACATCACAATAGTCGATATCAATGACCAAGTGCCCGTGTTTTCTACTAAAAATCCGGTGATATCAGTGCCCGAAACTTCACCAATCAATAAAAAAATATTTCAACTCAAAGCAACGGACAAAGATCCTTTAGATCGGAAACGACTGCGTTATGGCCTGGGTTCTTCCGCTGGCAAATCCATCAGAAAAATGTTCAATGTTGACGAAACTTCGGGAGCAATTTATGTTGTTGGAAATTTGGACTTTGAGAAAAAGGCTCAATACAAGGTCCCTGTAACAGTGTCTGATGGGAAGCATATTGTGGATACTATGCTTACTGTAGATGTCACAAATATCAATGACAATCCACCATTAATCTCCATACAGACGTTTTCCGGTGCGTCTTCCGAACTCTCTGTAAAGGAAAACTTAAAACCTGGAATATTCATCGCAAGTGTCACAGTCACCGACGGGGACGACAAATCGGGCAAAGAACCGATTCAATGTCAAATAGATAAATCAAATTTTGAAGTTCAACCACTATTTTCAGGAGCAACGAGCCAATTTAAACTGCTCACAAAGGTGTCATTCGACAGGGAAAATCAGACGGAACACTATTCTACAATTACATGTTTTGACAATGGTCAACCACCAAAGTCATCTAGCCAGTCGTTCAGAGTAAAGATATTAGATGTCAACGATAATCCGCCGGTGTTTCCGTCCAGCCAGATGACAAACGAAGTTGTTGAAAATGTTTCCGTGGGTACTCTTGTGTTTAGAGCTGAGGCCAAAGACCGAGACGATGGTCAAAATGCACAGATCCGATACTCTATAGACAGACAATCTATGGAATTTTTTACCATCAATGAAAAAACCGGAGATATAAAAACTAGAATTGTATTTGATCGAGAACAACGTAGTCGGTTTGATATTACTGTTTTCGCCAAGGATAGAGGATTTTCGCCAACTCCTTCGCCGAACGATGCAATGTTGACTACTGGGGAAACATATCGCGTAAACACAGTGCAAGGAAGTCTCACTGTCCTCATCAAAGATGTCAATGACTTACCTCCAGTTTTTGAAGAACCAACCTACCACTTCTCAGTTCAGGAAGATCAAAAAGCGAACCTCAAAGTGGGAACTGTCAGTGCTCATGATGATGACGTGTCGCGGCCCAATAATATTGTGCATTTTTACATCAAACATGAACTCGGGAATAAAGCCATGCAAGATTTTCGTGTTACTCCTAGAGGACAGATTTTTGTCGCTCGCGATGGCATTGATAGAGAAAAAACTCCCAGTTATTCTTTTTACATAGTGGCTCGAGATGAAGGTAACCCATCGCTGTCTTCTTCCGTTAATGTGCAAATTCAAATTCTCGATATCAACGACAACCAACCCCAATGGATATTTCCTAGTGATAGTAATAAATCAATAAATCTGACCTATCGATCTCCAGTCGGTCACAGGGTAACACAACTGAGTGCGCTAGATCGGGATGAAGGTGAAAACGCCAAGGTTGAATACTTTGTTCTCCAGACAAAGACCAAACTATTTGAGCTCGACCGGGAGTCGGGGGCCCTTTACGTGGCTAAAACTATGACTATTAATGACATAGGTATGCTTAAAATGGTTGTGGAGGCACGCGACAAGGGCTCGCCACCCCAATACAATCACCGCGTGCTCGATATCAACATTGTTGCCCAACTTCCCACCAATTCAAATAGACATGGGCGTCTCGAAGGGGACTTGGTTATTATAGTTGTCATGGTTGCCATTACACTGGTCATCTCTATTGTCCTCATAGCTGCCATTCTGTTCTTGCGATGTCGGGCGTGTCCGATAGGAGGAAGATTCAAGAGATCCCGCGGAGGAAGGATGTATTCGCCCGATGGTAAGTCAAAAATTTTATTTTAAAATCATGTAAATACTGATATTTTTGTCTATGTAACACTTTTTAACATGATCTAAAAATGTAGAAGATTAAGTAGTATATTTCAAGTGAAAATATTGAATAAAATATTACATTAAAGTCAATTAATTATATGTCTGTAAAACGTTATGAAATAAAATAATTGAATTGGTTATATGTGAATTATTATATTATTAGGGACAGAGTTGTCGTAAATAAATATTGTAAACATCACTCACATACATGATTAATACACAATAGTCAATTATTGGTGGAAAAGATATATTCTATGAATTCTTATGTATAAAAGTGATATTGTAAGAGAGAGAGAGAGAGAGAGAGAGAGAGATTTTCATCTCGTGTATTACCAATATAACGACAAAATAACGGAAATGTGATTTGTCTGCCTTGAGCTAAATAATTGCATTTTATTTAGAAAATAAATCATTTATGTTTAAAAAAAGACTACTATAGTTTATATCGAATTATGAAACACGATTTAATTTGGAAAATAGAACTTACAAAGCAGAATAATTAGAAAAATGCATTTTATGAATGATAAATATAATGAAAATTATTTTTTGTTGACAAACATGGACTCAAATATTTAAAAATTCTCGCATGTCTTTCTTGTAATAATAACATTAATTGTAAGCTTTTATCCAGGTTAGTAATTCAATATAATTTTTTAAAATTTATTAAACAATTTAATATTACTTAGATTAATAATAAATGCATTGCTGTTGACATAAAATATATTATATTGCGTATATAAATAGATGTGTATAAATAATAAAATCTCTGCTTCCATAAAGTTTTCTTAACGTTGCACAATAACAAATTTATAGAAAATAAGTAGAAATCAAAAATTTAGAAAAATAGAATACTCCCTCTCCACAGATATTAAAATAGGATATTTTTAAAACGACAACTAAGATTTTCAATCATCTAATTCTATTTATATAAAATAAATGGTAAATTGTGTTAGTATGATGTAATAAATTCTCAATTGAACAACTTTGAATAGAGGTAAATTTTTAAAAAATCGTGAGGAGGTTACTCAGAATAATTCCTTACTGAAAACGAAAATAGTGAGTCAGCCATCCATTTAGCAACGAATGTGAAAGCCTATAGTTTCATTTATAGTTTGGTCTCTTCGGTTCCATAATCAATTCTGTCTCATATATCTAATAAACTTATTACTATCCTATCTAATTAATTAATTTAAAATTCGTTTACTCTCAAATATAATTGAGCAATGTTAGACATAAATGCAGCCGATATTTTTTATCTGTATACATATTTTTATATTTTTAGAGAGATGAAAATAAATTACATATCTACTGGGTACATAAGAATATAAATCTGGTGTTATGCTCCTAGAATTCAGCCAAGATCCTGATCTTTTATTTATTTCTGAGGAACTAGTCGAGTGAATCCTCAAATTCAATTAAATATTCATTCTCGTGCGTTCTATATACTATACTAGGAACTATATACTAGAATATGTTAGATGTGCAAGACAAATAATATTAATCCATTAGTCTAAGAACAAAAAACAATTCTTCTAATATATATATATATTAAAATATTGAGAAGCATGGATTAATTTATTAATGTCGGATGGCTGTTTAGCGTATGTGAAAAATAAAACAATTATAATTAGTGAAAAGGATTGGGTGGTACCTTTTGTTACAATCTAAAATATAACTATTGATTGTTTGTAAAGGTATCATATTTACTAAAATAATAATAATAAGATAAAATTACAAAATATATACCCACTTTGATTTAGAGCGATGTATATAGCTAGGATGATATTTAATATTTTGTAAAAACAGTATAAGCGTATTTCAAATAATTCTACTTTTTTATGAACGATAAAATGTTTCAGATCTTTAAATATGTAATTTATTTTCTACGTCAATGTATTTTTTATTATAATCTGAGAATTATGATTATATATTTATTTATTTATTTACAGTCTTATATTGGATGTACTTCGTCAACATCTAGTAAGAAATATTTAGGATTTTTTGTTTATTTACCAGTCTCGATCATCTGAAGCAGAATTTTTAAATGAAGTTAATATAATATAAATTTATTGAACAACTCCCGACAACCAAAATAGATATCTGACGCAGGGCCATATGTATATTATTTTGTCCCTCAAATGTTGCCTATAAGGTACACTATAGCAAGTTTCAGTGCATTCCTCATTTAATTTGTGATATAATTGCTTAGAACCATAAGTGTGCGTTTATGGATGTCTACCATAAAATTAAAAACGGTTCCACTTGGAGAAATCATTTTAAACATTTAAGAACATTAAGATATCATTACATATTATAATAGACTATAGGGTTAATATAATCGTTACAGAAGATATTTCAGCATTAATTAAAAGCTGTCACTCCAGATTTATAAAAGATAAATTGTAGACACAGCTAAATCAAATATAAAACATGCACCTCAAACATTCTTTCAAATCTGAAAAATCACTTAAATATTTTTTTAAATTATTAAATAATAAAATAACATATCTTAAAAAGTGGTTGAAATAGGTAAAAATGTTTCGAATAAATAAAAACATAAAATAATTTATATACTATTTATTAAAACTATTTGCAATTGTAAATCTTTTAAATTCTAAACCCGAAAGTCCAATGTATACATTCATTGATTTATATTAATTCTAATGTTCTTTTATACTGTTTATATTCTAATTATACTGTTGTTGATTTCCATCAATTTGATTCTATTTTCAGGTCATTCATCTTCCCCGGTCCATGAAATGTTATCGACCTTTCATCCAAGCAACACCTTGTCTTCTTACATGGCTCAAAGCGTTGAGTCTGACCGTACTTACAATTTTGTCAGAGATGTAAGCGAATAATGTTGTAATCGAAATTTTTATCATTTACATTGTTTATCAATAAAATATAAATAAAGAAATCATAATCTCGAAAAATAAGTGTTTCTATTTTTAGATTGATTTGTTAATTTGTTTAAATGGATGTATTATATTCTTTGATAGATTTTAGACATAAGTAGTCTTGAAAACATAAAACGAAATATCTGTTTGATAATATTTAGATATAAAGATTTAATATAATATATGTTAGGGTAGGTATATAGTCTTTAAAAGAAGAATTTAATTTCATATCGGCTTATATCCTAGATGATATTTCTATTTATCTAGAATAGAAAAAAATGAAGGAAGTGTTCAAGGGACTAGTGTTTCAAAAACAAGCTGACTTGAGTGTTTAACACAAACGTGACAAAATATGCTCTGACAATAAAAAATGAAAATATTGGAAAACATAACACTATATTCGGATAGCTTTGTTTCCTGTAAAAGAAGCTTTTTTTAACTCAATCTATTTTTTTAGAATTACATTGAAAAATAGAATTTATCAGTCAATTTTAAAATAAATAAAATTTCTCACATGATTCTTACATACTGCAAAAATTGTTGCAAGTCGTATTGCTAATTAATATCAAGGGATAATTATGCACTAAATGAGTTGTGTGCGGAAGTCTATGTTAATTTAAAATTATGTAATACAAATTTGTTCATTGATGCATTTGATTTAATTTGTAAAAACATATCTATTAAAAAAATTGTTTTTAAATATTTCTTTATTGCTAAAAACTATAAAATAAATACATTCATTGTTTGTTCGACTAACCTTTTATACGGCCCAGCAATTAAGTTATGTTTATAATTTGTTACATGTTTATTACAGAACAATATTGAAATTCTAATTTAACATGATAACTATTGTGAATGGTTGGAGCACTTTTTAGTAGACTTTGTTTTTCGTGAACACTTTCACAAACACAATTTTTGAAGAGCAACATGAATCTGAACTAATTAAATAATTAACATTTAGGACTGAATGTACAGCAGCTACAATTAACTATTAAACCATTTAACCAGTGGAAAGGAATATTATTTAACAATTGCACATAACATTTGATTAAGAGGTTCCATTTTTATTTAATATTTCTAAATATATTGAGAATATAAATGCCTTTAAAACATATTTTGAATAGTGGTTGACTTTGGTAAATAAATCATTGATAAACATCATAAATCGTAATGGATTTAACAAAGGATTAACTAAAATTTTGTTTAACAAAAGAAAAAGATAAAATCAGCAACACTTTTATAAAAAATTATCCTCGTTGTGATTAATATTAAATTTTGTTATTAAATTAGAGCAATTCAATAAATTATTTGTGAAGATCAATTTTATATTTTAAAATGCATTACATTAATCAATCGTATTAAAAATTGAAAATCCAAAATCCCATATTAAGGTTATTTTTTTGTTGGTACTATTTTAGTATATTTAGAAATGACTTCAAAAGAAGAACTAAATAAATGCTCGTGTGTTAGAGTAATTGTCATCTTTTACGTTTAAGGATATTAATTTATTTTTATAGATTATTATTGATATAATCATTTAGAAAAAAGGATTAATTTTACATAATTGGATCAAAAGTTGATAAAATAATAAAAAACATTTTGAAAAATGTCTTTATATGACTTTCAGAAATATTAGATTACTGTAAAATGAAAAGATAATTCATGAATGATGAATTTAATATCGATTATATAATATTTTTATGAGATGTCGTTTCTGTTTCTTTAAAAATATATTCAAAACGTATTTCAAACAAACCAAATCATAAATTAATGTATTGTACTATTATTTACTTTAGTTTCCCTTAAGATATTGTTATAATTATTGGATATCTATCACATTTCGATTTAAATTTTGATTTCAGGGAAGTAAATTTCTCTACGACGTGGATTCAGAAAGTTTGGACAGTGGACGAGGTTGCAGCAGTGACACGACTATCAACGGGAAAAAGATGGAAACGACGACACGCAAACCGCAGTACTGTACCAGCCTTCGGTGTAAGCTATTCCGTCGTATTTGGGGTCATCATTTCATTTTAATTCTCTAGTATCGATTTCAAATATGTTACCCCGCCTCTTGTGGAAGATAAATTGGGTTGTTTTTTTACTGAAAGAGTCCGTTTGAAGTAAGGTTAATGGCAACAGTATTGTTTCGTACTTATAAGGGGATAAGTCGAACTGCTGATAAACAAAACTAATTAAAAATCAATAATCAAAACAGAAACTTTTAAAAAATAAATTTAGATATAGTAAAAATGGAGTAATACCCTGTTTTAATATTAATTTGGATTACTATTATCGCTGATTATGTTTCAAAACAAAAATTAGAATTTGAATTATCTAAAATCACTTTTGGTTGGATTTATTACTGCAGATGGAGACCCCCATGCACTGAAGGAATGGAATGAATCCAAACGAAGTGATGTCACCACTCCACGAGCTCCCAACTCTGGCACTTTCACGGGCCACTCCAACCACGTCCGCAGTCGACAGGCAGCTGCCGAGGAGAGCCGAAACCCCGGAACCACCACAACTGGAGGCTCCCGGGTTCGGCTATCCGTGACCTTCGTGGAACCTGAGTACCAAACCTGCCACCCAACTCAACTGGGAGAGGCTGATGCCACGGTGTCAGGTGGTGGGAACGTGTCAGAAGATAGCAGCGGAGAGGAACGTTACGGTCACATCAATCAGACGGGGATGGGCCTCATGTCCCATTCGTCAAGTTGCAATGCAGACATGTCTTTGGCGGGGAGGAGCACATTCGATCCAGATGGGAATAGAACGTACACTCAATTGAGAGGCCCAAACCGAGTGACTAGTCCAAATCTGTACACCAAACTGCCTGCTAGCTTTGTATAGCTCTTTAATCCTTTAATGTTTCACAACTGTATAAATTCAAGTCAAGCGGATCACATGTAGGAATTTGTGTTTACAGAACCTTTGTATATCTTACCATTCATTGTTCTACCAAATTACACAAATAAAATATATCTATGTTTTGCACAGTGGTCTATTTGCAAATATTGTGATTGTCCTACGTATGTACTTAAATATTGTAATTAAAATTAATGTATATATCCTCTTCTAGTAATTTAGAATTATTATTTTATAGTTTTCTTTAAACCACGTTAATTGCATTTGAATTATTGATAATGATAAGATCTAAATGAGTTAAATCTTCAACTGAAATAACTCTTTTTATTTGCTTCATCAAGTCATCATTATACTTAACATTAATATATCAGTTTTATTCTGAAATATATCAATTAAAGCAGCTAGCTATTGGTTCAATTTAATAATTATGTAGAATATACTATAGTGTGTAAACATTATAATTTAATTCTGTTAAAAAATCAAGAAAAATATATCACAGATCTAAGAAAGAACATTTTAATTTTTTATTTCTTTGTTATATATTTTGTGAACAATTTATTTTCAATTGATTGTTATTTCATTTTTATATATGACCATTATCCATTTAATGTACACAAAAATATCAAGAATATGTAGCTACTATATTATAATATATACTTTAATGGTAATAATTTGTAATCGTGTTGTCGATCAATCGTTTATAGCCATTAACAAAGTATAAAACTTTTTCAATTTAGTAAAGGTTTTATTATTATTTGAAAAAACGTCATCTATATTTCATTAAACCTTTTAAGGTTTGCGTTAAATAACAACGCTTGAAACAGGTTTTGAAACATTGTTTTTGATATTATTGTGTAACATGCAATTTCTGAGAACAATTAAAATTGAAAAAGCTTCCTCAAAGTATTTTATAATTTATAGATTATAACTTTGTTCTGCCTTGCTAACACACTTATATATTCAATCTCAATATAAGTGTATAAAAGAAGTTTGTAGCAGTTATGAATTATTAAATGAAATCATTGAATCAAAATAGGAAATTAAAAGCATTTTTATTTGTTTTTTATACATATGTACAAAATAAGCAAACATTTTAATGAGAGAAAGTAATAATATGTTTGAAGCGAATGCGTTTTTAAGATATACAATTATGAAGCGATGTTATAAAATTTGATTATAAGGGCAGGAATGTGCGATTTGAAAGGTTTTAATTTTGTTATTTTGTTGGTTTTAATTTTGTTGGTTTTAATTTTCGTTAGATCGCTTTCCCAGCTGCTTTGCCTGTTCTGATATAATCCAAAAGAAATGAACATAAATAATTCCCAAATACCAAGGAAATCTTTCTCTTAAACTCAAAAATATATATAGTTACGCTGATTTTAATATAATATATAATGTTATAGTTATAGTTATATAAACCACGCAGTTATGATTATATGTATAGACATTTTATTTAGTGTAGTTATTATTTTGATAGGGTAGAGTGTGTCAAAATGTCACATAATAAAAATATATGTACATACGTTGATCAAGAAATATGGCCAAAACTTATGTTAACTATACCTCTCGATCATTTGAAAAGTTAATATTATTTATCGTATATAATTATTGTTTTTATAGTTCTTGTTATTTTTGTATTTTACTGAATATTCTCATTATCAATTTATTAGTTGAGGTTTGCAAAATTGTGAATTTTTTGAAAATTGAAAAATTTATTCTTTTGAAAGCAAATAATATGTGTTGATATACATTATACTGAAAACCGTATTTAAAAAAAGAGAAAAATCTATTACTTAACCTAATACATGTAAATGTTCATCACAATTATATTTTTATATAAAACAACTGCTATGCGTTTTATTAATTTTACTACAAAACACAGTATCGTGGTTGTACAGAAACACTTTGTACAATATTAATTACAAAAGATGTTTCGTCTTAAATGCCTGAATCAAGTGTTATGTCAACACTCTAAATTGAAAAAATGAATATTGAATGATCTTCTGAAGTATATAAAATATATAGCTGGGGGCAATTCACAGGATAATAATATATTTGTAACTATAATCTTGTAATTATAACCGATATTTTAAATATTTCTATTAAACATATTATTTAAATAAGGCAGATATAATGAATATAACGTATAATGATAAATAACTATATTTAATTATTCCTTTGATAGTATAGATAAAAATAACAAAAAATGGTAATCACAATTTTTTAACAAATTGAGTTATCAATTAATATAATATATTATCGTTTATTTTCGAAATATCAATTTTATTAACTTATGTTTACTTATATACTCCACCAAATTATGAAACTAATTCTCCGCACTCGATAAACAATACTATAAATAATTTTACTAGAAGACTCACTACATCATTTAATGTACAGTATACAGATAATTTATTTATATATATTGGAAAATATTTATTCTCTCAATTAATTAATACTATCTGAAATATTATTTGAATAAATGATATGCTACTATAAAAGTAATATAATAAATATGTATGTTGAAATTTCCTTTTAAATTAATACTGAGGTTTTGTAATCGATTATTTTTTAGAGTATGTATATAGTATAGTCCTAGAAAAATTGACATTTGTTTTAGTTCGCTCTAGGAGGGCGGAAATTTAATTTTTTAATTTCTATTTCTATTTCTAAGAGTATAGTATATTATTGTATAAATTTCATTTTGCATTTTCTTTAATTTGAAATATTGTTTTATGTTTTGAAAACACAATATTTATAAATAAAATTCTTTATAAATTTTGTTGCGTTATAAGCAGTATAAGGTATATGTTATATACGATTTATTTACTTCAACAAAATAAGACAAGTGATTTTTGAGTACCGGATGTTCTGCTTTTCAAACTATAAATTTTATTTTGCATGAAACATCATATATCTATAGCATATAACTGAAAACACGCATTATGTTCATAATACATAATCTAACTTAAATTAATCTTATTTTATCTTCTTTATTTAAGTTTCTTTTATAGAAAATATATTTTCAACAAATTTTATGACGTTTTGTACAGTAAAATTATATTTCATGTATATAGGCTGTATCACAAAAACACGATACAAAATTATCAACTTTTATATCCATTATTATATTTCAACTAATACACCTGCAAAGTCACCCTCTTAATCACCCTCTTGGTCTAAGTATGATCTAAATTTACAAAAGATAATTCATAGAAATACAAACCTATATTTATTTATTTTAATAAGAAAGAAAAAGTATAGCAAATATCTTCAATGTCTTAGACAAAATAACCAGAATGTTTCAGAAGAACATGATATTGCTGGCTAGTAATAGAATAAGTACGTATTCCTGTTAATTGAGGCAGCCCCATGCATACTCTCCTCTGCGGAGGACAATTTGTGCGGTCGGTATATATTGCCTAGGCCTCAGAAATCATTTATTAATGCGATAACTTACCTGAATTTATTCCTAAACGGATATAGTAGCTCTAGAAAAAGCCACGGAGCCACATGGCCGGCGCTAGGAGATTCTAAGTGGTCCGGTGTGGGGTCAACACAGAATGGTGGTCCTTTGAAGCTACACGTTTTTTGTATTTTAGGAAGTAAAATCGATATATGATGTAAACAATTATATAAATTGAGGGTAGTGTTAAGTGAGGGTACTATAGGCATGTTATGTGTGAATTTCTTAAATTAGACGCAACAATTATAATTAATTTCCAGAAGGGTACCCTCGACCTCTTCGCCTTTCAATTATTATGATATAAATCGCAGTTTTATCTCAAAGTACTTTTTTTACAAGAAGTTGATAAAAAGTGGTCCGGTTCAAACCGTACAAACCGGGCTATTGGCACGGCCCTGAGCCATTGAGCAAAGAAATTGAAAAATATGAAAAGCATAGGTTTCCCGCTCAGTTCACCAATCAGTTCACCATTTAGAATAATGTATTCACCTCCATTAAGTATGTTGCTTAATTGTTCAATCATTTAAATAATTTAGTCGATCAATTTAAAAATGAAAACAATACTTCTAATAGTGAAAATATAATTTAACATTCGATTTAACTTTGGTCATTCATTTTCATACATTACATAATAAATTTAACAATTTGAACATTAATATACCACTGGAAATATATTATTTAAATAGTTTTTTAATCAGTTGTATATACAATAAACATACAATTTAATTGTTAATGATATTAAATAATTATAACCAGGAATGAATCAATCAGTCAATTTTATTTTTTTTTGACGAACAGTTTGGCATATAGCGATGTACTCGTACGCACCAATACTTACACTTTTGTACAGTAATTTGATTCAAAGCCTGATTAGTTCAAATATTGCCCTGCGGTTGTAAGTCTGTTAACTTATAGATAAACAAGACCTAAAGTAGAGGACAATATCATTATCTGAATCACATTATCACCTCTAGAACCAGCAACATGTCTTCTCACAGTTTCATCTTCTTTTAGTTCGGCGGGTGGAGTACAGATTGTTGCCACATTCATCTAATAAATATTGTTATCATTTATATCTCATAGACTTGTGAAATTAGGCGTATTCTTCACGTGCAGGTTTTGTTTCAGGTTGGTTTCTTTCAAACGAACATCCGAATCTTTCCGGTCATTTTGCAGGTTATTAATTGCAAATGTGATAATCTCCCAATTGTTGTTATAGACATTTCAGGTTTATTTGAAATGTTTGTTCGAAGTTGTACATTTAAATTTTGTAAGGTACAAAATGCTGGTTTACAGGTTATAGTTGCTGACAAAGTTCTGTATATAATGTATACAACGAACACTGCAGATTTAGTACAGAATAACAGTTCGTAAGTACAATACTTTGCATGGTAATGGATAATGCTCGCCCTCATAAAGCTCACATCACTGAAAATTTTATCATGAGAATGTCGTCTCAAGACTTCCCTAGCTGACTTACTCCCCAGATGTTAACCTATGCGATAGATTTGTTTATCGCAATAAGTTCAATACCCTGCGATCCCACTGCAAGTAATCTATTGATAATGATGGAAATTTTCTGAAATGATTTATTTCTACTCGTATGTTTATGACATATTTTGTGCCTAAGAACTGTTATTCTGTATTATATTATTTAGCAACATGTTTCGTTGTATACATAATTAATGAGACTTAAATATACTTAAAATATATGTATTTTAAAAGCATTGTTTTCGAACACTCCATAAATGTTGTTTATATTACACAGACTGTTTAATAACTGAGTAGAAGTTATTAATCTCTTTATAAATAAACACAGTAATTAATGTGAACTTAAGAGATGTAACAAATATTGCATAATTTGTTTATGATAATGGTCGCATACATAGTATTATTGTATAACCGATTTCAATATAACATTAATTTGAATGTTCAAAATGTTTGAATGGAGTTCAAATAGGTATACTGAAAGGGGAAACCTATATATATATATATATTTCGATACGTTGCCATTTGTACACATTAACATTATCACATAAAATTTATTATGTTATTATGAAATATGAAATATGATTACATATTATTAATAAAAATTTGTAAATATATCAAATAAAAGGTGATATGTAGACGCGTGTTTTGTTGTTATATCCAGCCTATAAATGAAAATCGATTTTGATTTTGATTTTCCTGTATTTTCTTGCATAAATGAGTAATGTATTAAATAATTTATAATAATAATAAGCTGTACACGTCCATCTTATCATCGTTTTCTTGATAGTTAGTCAAATTTATATCCAGGTATTTATATTTCCAATTCCTTAAATATTATATTATCAAGGATGTATTTCTGATTGGTAAAAATTGAATCCTCATAAAAAACATAATTTATTCAATTTATTTATAAAATATTAATGCGCAGTTTATTACGACCACATTAGTGTAATATAACATAACTGTTAACGATATATTATGTGAGCCTACATTTTGTGTTATCTTAATTAAAAACAAAGGCGGTATTTGATTGAGGACAGCGAAACTAGATCCCAGGGGCTTCCCCACTACTCTAGACTATAAATTAAAAAAGAGGCTACGATCACTCGGTCGATACTAATATGTCACTCAGTTTAGGGAGAAATTGTAATCCAAATATAATTATCAAGCCAATAGACGTCTAGGATAGAGAAAAGGAGACCCACTTTGCTAAACGTATGAGTTTCTCATTTAACAAACAGGAGTGAACGAAATTTATTCGTCTCCATTCAGTTCAACATTTCTTCATAACCAAACTGGAGGACGATCGATAAACTAAGCGTTGACGATCTATAATTGTAATGTCTACTAGATCTTATTGCCTCTCAGATTTAGAAACTCAAATATAGGCTTAGACAGCTCCCATGCTCACTGCATAAGCTGCAACGACGACTTCGCGCCAATCACATCGAATATTGAAGCTCTCTTGTTTTCCTTCCTCACCTTTCTTCCTCCTCCTCTCTGCTAAGAATGTCTTCCTCCTCTTGGCTCGATCCATGCCTCTCAAAGTGTAGCTAACGGTCGTTTCTCTCCACGCGCCACACGTACCGCCATTTCCAATCACCCTTGTCTTGCTTTTCTTCAAAGAGAACATTATTAGGTGATTCATATATTAGATTGTCTGGAGGAAGAGACGCTAGAGATCGCGTGAAACAAATTGCTTTTATTATACACTCTTTCTTTCATGCTGCTCAATCTAAATTGGGCGACTTTGTAAGGCAGAATACAACAGCTGTTTACACTTGGCGAGTTATTGGGGTGATCTGGAGTTTTATGAGGTGAGAGATTTATTATAGATTGCATTATATTCGATATTTATCCTGAGATAAGATCATTTTATTAAACTTTTGTTCAATCAGTAGTTGTATATATGAAAGTTTCTAATTTATTATATTATCATTTTCAATACAAACTTTTATCAGCAATTGAACAGATTTGTAATATTGATATTTTTATACAGTTTAAAAAATAATCATTAATGTTGTATCAATATTAGTATAACAAAAAACTGTTATTATGCATTATGCTATTTTATTTTAAATATTTTGACGTATAATATTTTGCAAAGCAATTCGTATTATTTTACATTTGGCAGATGTATAACATCTATTGTATATTTTACGATATTAAATAAGTAGGGAAATTTGGTACAAATATTATAATAGCATGTGGATTTATTTGTTTTAAAAATGGCTTATGTAATTTATATTTTATTTTCACCCGAATATTATAATAATTTGGCACTCTTCGAATATATGTATAAAAATCGCTCAACTTTGTTTAAACAAATGACTAACAAAGCAGTCACTCTAAACTGTAAACGATCAATACAACAGTTCTTCCAGAAAATGACCCCTGCACTCCATTCGTGTGAAAATTCTTTTATTTGCGAAATCATATAAGCCAGATTGTTATATTAAACAAAATTTCTCGAGATTTAGAATTCAATTTCGTTCATAAATATAACATTATTATCAATAGAATTAAACCAACAATTTTTAGTGATTGGGTGAGTGATTTTATATTCTTTATATTATAGCAACCCGTTACTTAAAGATTTTCAACTTACAAAAGACTAAATTAATTTAGTTATCAGTCAAAGAATTCTCCATATAGACGAATGGCTGTGTCTATTATTCTACTAGTATGCGGTTTTCGGAAGTGTTTCCATTATCTTTTTGTGTGCCATTACACGATTTTTAAAAGGAAATTTTAGACAATTTTTAAGCAAATAATTAGATACAAGAAATTATAAACGAAAGATATATCATTTTAATCTAAAAAATCATTTATTATATTTAGTAATTATAACATGAAAGATACATTTTTTAGTAATTGTTTTTTTTTACTAAAAACGTAATGAAATATGATAACACTTTCTTGAAAATGAAATCCGACAGATCAAGAACTCATGTTTTATAGAGTAATTAAATCATAATTTTAATCAAATAGTATTTGATAGGTTTCCAATCAACTTTTTTGCATTGTTTTATTTATAAAGTTCGCCAGGTTTATGACGCGAAATAGACAGTGTATGCCACAATAAATAGATTGATTTTCTACCGTTTAAAAAATTGAGGGGTTTTATGTGAGGTTCACTGAGTAACTTTATAAATTGTTATTGAAAAACAGGATATATTTTCAGCATTTTTTAAGTTTCATCAAAACTAATTTGTATTATTTAATGTAAATAGCATTTTAAAATGCGTTAAATAAATACCTCAACGTTTGGAATTAGTATAATAAGATACGTGTGATGTTTTATAATGCTATATTGGATAAACTTTTTGTCAGAAAAATGATTTAACAAAATACGATATCAAGATGCAACTGGATACTTTTTCCACATAATATTTTAAAATATCGGATATAATATACGCAAATGTTTCCTGGTATTCATCAGAACATTTTAACGTTGACTCAAATTGCATCATTCTATTTGATTTATATTCTTTTATTCCTCATGTCTGGATATATAAATATATAAAAAATGGTTGATTAAACTATACAGATTATTTAATGTCTATATATGTGTTACCACGGTTATTCAAGCTCTATAGTTCAATGTTGAAACAATAAATGTGGAAGAGATTTTTGTCTGACGATCAATGCAAGAGTTCATTATATTTACTGCCAGATCCATTGTTTCAAAATATATACGTGTCGATTGTATATTCAATTATTGTCTAATTTACAGAACTCACAAAATGTTTTTTAGTAAGTCAAATTAGAAAAATAAATAAAAAATAGATTATTTTGAGGGTAATATAACACATCTTAAGATATCTTGGAGTCGAAAGCTAAAGAAATAATTATTGCTCTATTGTATGATATGATATTGGATTGTTATATATATTTTAGAAGCATAAAAGTCATTCAAAACTGTGATTTCAAAAGATAATCTAGAATTTTTTTGATTTCCAAGTTAATAAATACATTAAAAGTAGAATTTGTGAAACTTTTCAGTCATTTATATGATGTGGGAAAGATAGATAATACAATATTATGTGTGTGATAATTTATACGTTTCTAAAAACGAAACGGTGAACAAAATAAATGCAATAAAATAGTGAGCAATAAAATTTTTATTTTTTTAATTTGCTTGGCGAAATATTTTGTTAATTATAATAGACCGGCAGCTATTGCACCCTCCAGATACAAGGAACAAGATACCAATACTGAGTATCTCAGACATTCTGAAATGGACGTCTATCGGTGTTGGAAGGGTTGGTTTTGACCACAGAGCCTTTTTTTGTTTTCCATATTAAAGAAAAAAGTAATTATACAATATTAAGTTACTTTACAAGAAAATGCCTATTTCTTATAAAATGAAAGGATTAATTAGGGTTTAAAAAGTGTTGTTGTATATGATTATAAACATATAACTGATTTATTCATTTTGAAACATAAAATAATCACAAATGTCATATTATTTTATTCTCAGATACTTTTGGATATTGGTTTTAAACACATTTCTAAAAAAAAAACTCACAAAATTGAGTCTAATACAAATATTCAAAAGCATATGGAAATAAAATAATACTTCATATATTTTCATTTGTTTCTTTAGTATAAAGAAATCAGTTATATCTTTTTAATCATATACAACAAAACTTTTTTTAGAACCTAATTAAACCTTTATTTTATAAGAAATATGCATTTTCTTATAAAGTGACCTAATATTGCATAAATATTCTTATTCTTTAATATAGGAAAACAAAACAAAATCTTTGTGGTCCAAATCAGCCCTTCCAACATATTTTAGAATGTTTGACACCATTATCTACAATTATTGGGGGTCAATGTGGTATCTCACTCATTGTGTCTAGAGGGTGTTAGCTGCCGGACTATAAAGAATCATTGTTAATATACTGCCGTATTTGAAACAATTAAATTTTTGTTTGCGATTTGGATGTTGATCAAATTCATAAAAAGGCGATTTATATTCTAAATAGTGAATCACATTGTCAGGAATAATCGATTCGGATATATAAATAATTTATTAAGAATCATGATAACTCTCTTTAAAACGTCTGCTAATGTAATTTTAATTACTTTTCGTCCTTGTAACTGCAAACTATAGTTAATTTATTTCTGTTCAAGGTATATTGAGTTGCCCAGACAATGTACCAAGTTCATCATCTAAGTTCCAGGTGTCTTCATTTTCACTGTTTTATTATGCTAGACTGCTCCTAATAAACCGACTTAAAAACCATAAACCATAAAAAACACATAGAGTACGTAGATGAGTTTTCTTTGTGCTATAGTTTTATTTGTTTTCAAAATTCTGACCGAAAAATTTATAAGTATATGTTCTTTTAACTTTAAAAACATTTGAATTATAATTAAGATAAGTTGGTGGTATAAATATATGATTCGCTTTGTCAGTGAATATTATTAATTCATCGATTTTCTATCCACTGGAAACAAGCAATGAACCAAATAGGCATACTTAGTCGCCCAGAGTGAGTAGCCGATGGGAAAATTGTAAAGCCAAAATAAATATAGGATAGCTGAGGGAAAATATTGCCGGAAATGAGTCATTAATCTAGAAAATAACGAATGTTTTTCGTTAGTGTCTGAGAACTTTTGTTTCAGATGACAAAATAAAACTGGTCAAAGTATTCTTTCATATGAGAGTTGATCTATTGATGTTCATACAATATTATAAAATAAGTTAAAAAGACTATTCTTCAAATTGTTAATTGCTTATAATATTATAATTGTTTCTAGTCAACAATTGAAGAAGTTCTTTCTGGTATTCGGAGATAATTTAACACTCTTTTAAAATGTATATAAAAATTGGTTATTTTAAAATGAAATATCCATTTAATGGCTAGATTAAATAGCTAGATTCATTTAAAAATGAGTGATTTATTTCCAAAAGATTGCGTTTGACGAGAAAGAAATGTTGACTTCATTTATAAAATAATGAGTAGATATGTCTGGATCGTTTTAAGTTGAGGTATTCTCTCTTTTTTTAATCAAATGATTTTGCTATTCGGGTCATTTGTTTGAACGGTTCTTTTGGAAACTTCTGAAATAATTGAAGACTTTGATGAATTCTGTGGACAGATCCCAGGAAGTATTTAGAAAGAAAAAAACTTTAAAAGCGGCATTCTATAAACAACGGAAATTTCTACTGATAGCCAAAATTATTGAACCTGAATTTTTATTCTAATTAAATCAGTAAGACGGAAGAAGAAAAATATTGTATATATTGCATCACTTGACATCATTCGTAAAATGATAACTGATGACTCTGTACGACTTTTTATCCATTCTTCTGACTATTTAAACGTTTGTGATGCTTTTGATATGAATTCAACATTTGGACTTCTTCAGCTTATTAAAATCTAAAAATGTCGTTGTTCTAAATAGTATTATGAGTTATTAATTAACTTTTATGAATTATTTATTTTCTAATCTTAATTTAAAATATTTATACTATTCAGCAAACAACTCTCTATTATATAGGCCTCTTTTTTGACAAACAAAAATAATTCATACTTATTTAAATATGGTTATAAAGGGACTTTCGAGCAATGGGGTCTGGGGGGTCTCAAGCCACCCCCCCCCTCCCCCCATTTTTTTTAGTTGCGCCCCTTTTCGTCCTCCTACAGTGATGGGTCCATGGGTCCACCTCTGCACCCCCTTTGGAAACCCTGGATCATTGTGCCCTCAGGAAGAGGTATACGGCATCCTTTTAACAAAACATATCAGTCGCAGTAGAAAATATGACAAATCTCTGATTTCGGCGTTTCTGGTTGATTTCTGAAAGAAATTGCGCCCTGTATGTTAATTAATGCGCCCCTCTCTCCTTCTAAAGAAGGTTGGGGGCACGTTGTACGAAATTTATGATAGAAAACGTTTAAAATGTGGATCAGCTGCATTGCGAGTCGCAGTGTGTGCAAGGTAAAGGTTTTTGAGGCCCTAAAAATCTAACAGATCCATATAACACTTTTGGTAAGTACGATGTTTTCAACAACATTGGTTTGCCATTTTCCCATTGCTTCATTATAACGAAGCCAATGATTCAATTTTTGCCACATGTGCTTATCGGAACACACTCGGATGATATGTCATTGATCAATAAAGGATTTGGAAACTGGTAGGAAGATCTTTTAAAAGTCATGCCATAGAGACGCGGCTGTTGAGACTGGTGCATCAACCAAATTTCAGAATATGAAGTCCACAATCAGAAAACGCTACGAAAATTATTGAAAACCTTATCTTGTTGAAGTTAACATGGGCTTATAGCAATTCAGGGAAAGTTAAAGATACTAGATTGGAATACTGAATACTTATTTGTTTTTTGTTTTGTATAATATTCTATGATTGAAATAAGTACATTCTTAAAATTAAAACCAAATGTATTAAAAAATATTATTATTATTGATATTATAAACATATAGCAATTATTACAGAACAAATGATTCATTGTAATCTACAAAATGATCGTGTTTAGCTAAATTTATATATTGTAAAATTTCTCAAAATCATTTAAAAATTATCGTTATTTTGAAATATGAATGATGAATGATTTCTGAGAATATAAGGTTCGTATTTTTAATTGTTAGTCTTCAAACTGAAATTATATCTTAATAATTACAGTATAATTTTTCAATATTATGTCACTTCCTTATACAGTTCCAACCTGGATTTAATGCTGTAACACCCATAAAAGGACGATTTAATTGGCAATTAAATAAGTCAATTGTTTCAAGTCATTGTGACTGTATTCCAACATCATTAATTAAAATTAAATGTGCCACTAAAAAAGGCATTTTTACCACATAGAGATTTTTTATTACCACAGATTTTATGAAACACACGGAACAATAAATATTTGAGAAATAACATTTGAAAATGTCTCTTGCAAAAAAATTAAGATCTAATTATTTAAATTTCTTGAACGTTATAGAACATTCGGTATATAAATAAAATACAAAATGAATTCAATTGTATCTGTACATACTGATTCTGCCCACTTATTCGTCAAATATATTGTAACCCCCTGAAACATAATACATACTATTTAAGAATACGTCGTCGAATTTCCTTTTTCGATCAAAATTTCTCTTTTTACAATATCCAGAAACAAAGAGGGCTTGTTTAAATTTATGAAACTATAACTTTTTACCGAATTTTCTCTTGGTACTAAAAGCTACGTCATGATTTCCATACGCGCAAAAATTGTTCAACATAAAAAGGGAATTGTTTTCATGTTTATATTTTTTGAAATAGTTTTTTATAAATTAAAAATTTAATAGAATAACCCACACCAGAGGATATTTATTATACCAATTACTTCCTCGAAGAATGATTGCAAATACATTTTCAGAAAATTTTTATACTCTCCTTTGGTGCAGGAAAATTTCTCAGTGAATTTACTATTTTTAGTTTAATATTCTTGAAATATGAAATGTATATTAGATTTATTTAACAAATAATTACAATACTTAAAATCGTATTTACATCTTTTCAATAAGATAAATCAATAAAAAAATTTAAAGTAAACAATTTTATTTTTAGAACATAATATATCTATAATTCTGCTAACTATAAAAGTATCTAATATTAAAAAATAATTATTAATAATTTTTTCTATGCAAATATTTGGAAATTTTAAAACAAATCTTACAATGACATGAATTTCTATTTTAAAAAAAGTTGTTTACTCTGACTAGTTTATTGAAAAATCCAATTTAATTAAATTTAGGAAACATTTTCTTTCCATGTTAATTAAACGGCCCCTGTCTTGTCAGAATAATAAAATAATTTTCTCGATACAGCACCTTAGCTGATAAACGACAATTTAATAAATAATGCATCTATCTTCCTTCTCTGTTAATTTCCTCCAAGTCTTCTGGGATCATTTCGGAATATCCAATAATCTTTAATTCGTTACTCGATTAATTAAGCATCCCATATGCAAACTATAGATAAAAGGACAGTGGTTCATTGTCGATTGAGCAGACATTTCTACTATTGAATGGGATGTATGAACTTGTTATATTGTTTCATCTATATATTCAGCTATATGTTTTATGTACTGAGAATAAGATTGGAAAACATATTTATTATACTCGATGAATTAAGTCGGCCATTTTACTCATAAAATAATTGACGCATAACCCATTAATAAAATATTTATTTTTGAAAATCTTCGTTTTACGTTTATTGGTTATAGTAATAATATTTCGCTGTGAATAGAAAGTTATAACTTTCTTTTGAAGACATTAAATATTGAATAAATTATGTTACTCAAAATTGCCTTGAATGGATGCACTCAACCCTGTATGAAATATGTTGTCGATTAATATCTTTATACTACTCTTGTTAAAGTCGGAAGAATTCCCGACTAAAGATTTGAGTTCACAATATTCGTTCACAATATTCACACTTTATTATTGATCAAATAACATTCTTAGTACAATTGAATTAAAGAAGTAAATAATTAATATGTATTAAAAGATTCGTGTTTTTGATAATTTCCTGCTATACATTATCGGATATGTAATTAGTACACAAACTAATGGTTCATTCGAATACAAATAGTGTTGATTATCAAAGCATCACACATTTCCACTTGGTACATATGCTTCTTGAATTAATAATAATAATTACTTTTCCTTATCAAATAAAAAACTAGTCTCGAATAAAATCGTTGATTATTTTTTTTAAATTCGGTAAAAGTTGCATTTATTATAAAGATATTAAAAAAAAGGTAATTATTTGATTAAGGTAATAACTGGAATTTTAATTTATTTTCAAAATCTTAAGGAAAATTTAAATTCTTTATTTAAATAAAAATCAAGTTTGTGATATCTATTTAATTAAATTTTTCGTTTTCTGGTTATAGGAAATTGTAATATATTTTATTTGAGCAAATAACTAGAAAATATATTTTATAAATTATATTTTTAATAAAGAAATTGGTTTAAAATTAAACTTTTTTTCTTTTCAGAGAATCCACACAACGATTAATTCACTCAAAAAATTGGTTTAATTAATTCTGACTCTATTTATTTGAGAATGATAGCACGTACACTTTATTTAGTTAATTAAATCGCAACAAGAAATATTTGAACAATGGCTACCACAAATGGTCCCATTGCTCCAAACAATGGTCTAGAGTTGGACGAGGACCAACTGAATGCGGAAAATTCAGAATTACCCATGGAAGATTTTGCAGTAGATTTCTGCTCTATCCATAGTGGAGTTAAACTCTCCGCTTTTTGTAGCAATTGCAATGGTACTGTTTGTCCAGAATGCCAAGTCCAAGATACTCACAAGAATCATACAACCATTAGCCTTCAACAGGCCCTTATAAATAAGCGCAAACTAATAACTGAATGTCTTGACATGGCGGAAGACCCTCAAGTTAAGTTGTCGGAACGAATGGAAGAGTTGGAGGACATGGCTGGAATCCCTGAGGTACAGCTTAAAGAAATTCGTGGACAAATCGATCGCAGCATGCAAATGGTTGAAAAGGCCATGCGTGACAGGAAATCCAATCTATATAATGAACTTGATTCGTTGATGGAAAAACGTTCTCTCACCATCAAAACGGCGACGGAAGAAATTTCCCAACAAACGGAAAAGATTTCCTCGGCCAAACTAGCCCTGCAAGCATTAAGCAAAAAGTCCCCAATGGAAATTCTGCGCTCACAAGACCTGGAAATAGAAAATATGAAACAGTTCGCTGGTAAGGCTGTCAGCACCCATCCTTCCGAGACGGATACCGTGGCCTTCTTCCCCACAGAGCTGGACCAGCTCTTCAGCATGATTCATCGGGTAGGCGCTATTGCGGTGACTGGTGTACAGGCGGAGGAATCTGGCGTTCAAGGTAACGCCCTCAAAAGCTGCCAACTGCACGAGGAGATTGAGGTCCCGCTGATTCTCAGAGACATCGATGGTCGTGAGTTGAGTGATATCGAAGCACTTGGGTTTACTGTTCAGTTGGTATCTCCTTACGAGCGGGCTTATCATGTTGAGGTGAAAAAATGCGATTTCGATGATCAACTAAAAATCAAATATCGAATTGATGAAGAAGGCACGTACGATTTAAGTTGTAAGTTCTTCGGGGAACACATCAAGGGATCTCCGTTCACGGTCAAAGCCGGCGATGGAAATTCTCGACTACGAAATAGTCGGAACAACACTTCTTCATCGCCACGGTCACTGTCCAAAGTCCGAGGAGTCAGTTCGAATCGATCTCCAAGCAACCGGCGAAGTGCCACACTCACGGATGACCTACTTTTCAAGGTCGGTGCAAAGGGACGAAATAACTCTGAATTCAGTAATCCTCAGGGAGTGAGCATAACTAAGGACGCTAAGATAGTCATAGCAGACAGTGGAAGCGCATCTATACAAGTAAGAAAATGTTATCATACTAAATATATTGTTTAAATTAATTGTTTAATGTTTTAAATATTTTATTTAAATTTTGTAATTATGTGCGTATTTTAAAAATTTATTTTTTTAAATATATTTTGTAAATTTTAAAATAAAAATAAATGGTTTGTTCCAAAAAGTTTATTAGTTATTTCAGTTAGAAACTACGATAATACCATGATAATTTAGTAGAAAATATACAATGTTACTTTGTAAAACATTTTATTCTTCAACTTGCAGTATATTCATGCCATTTTGTGAAACATCCATATGACAGTTTCAGTTCATAGTTTCAGATTTAACTGAAATATAATTTATTACAAGGGAGACAAATAACTTGCGGGAAAGAAAGATGCTAAGTTTTGGCTCCAATTTTATTGACATTATCAAACAAATTTAAAATCAATAGACCGCAATTAAATATTAGATTATTACACTTGTTGACACGCGGAAACCAATTTTACATCCTGAATTTTAAATTTCCCGCTATGATATTTGTATAAATTATCTTCTTCCGAGTATAATTTTAATAAATTTCAAAATAATAGTTTGAAAATCTTTTTTTATATAAAATTTTCGAGAAAACGTTATAAATTATAATATAATAAAAAAATACATTTATTAAATACCTATTTTAAATATCTCACACAGAAAATATTTCGTGGTTTTAAAAAATTCAAAACACAACCACTTCTAAGTAGTAGATAAACAACTTTTTTAATAATAAATTTTAGTGTAATTAACACTTTTATAAAGAATTCTTGGTCACAAAAAATTCATGAATATTGCAGTAATATTTAAAATTATTTATTATTGAAATTTTGTCCAATAATTTTAAAATATTTAATTTATTCAATTTTGCTTTTAATGAAATATATAAATATAATAACAATATATTAATTCATTAATTAAGACATTTTCAATAATATATTTTAATATTGTTGAAGTAAACAAAATATAAATTAATATTTTTCTGTATTATTAATTTTCAATATTTTTTTTTACTAAAAATTAAATTAATTAAATTAATGATTTTACTATTAAAATCAGTCTATACTAATCAAATATATCTACAAAATTTTATCTTGAAACCTTCTGTATATATTTATTGTAAAGAAATTGGATAATATTTGTTTGTTTTAAAGTATAATTCAAGCATAACCGTATTCAGGTGTTTTCTGAAACCGGCGATTTCCTGCTCAAGTTTGGCAATCGAGGTCGAGACGCTGGCCAACTCCAGCGCCCGATCGATGTTGCTGAAACCATGAACGGCAACTACCTCGTCTCCGACTACGACAACCGCTGCATCAGTGTCTTCACGCCCGACGGGAAGTACTACTCTAAATTCGGAGGTCGTATGCTGATGGGCCCCAAGGGTGTATGTGTCGACAAGACGCATCGTATCGTTGTTGTAGATAATAAGGAATGCTGTGTCTGCGTGTTCAAGGCCACCGGGAAATTCCTATTCAAGTTCGGGACTCGCGGGACTGCAGATCATCAGTTCGCTGGGCCTCACTATGTCGCTGTCAACTCGCAAAATGATATCATTGTTACGGACTTTCACAACCACTCAGTCAAGTGTTTCGATGATCAAGGCACATTTCTTTTTACTTTTGGCCATCACGGCACAGAAAACGGCTGTTTCCATGCGCCAACTGGGGTAGCTGTTGATGAAAAGAAGGATACTATTATCGTAGCTGACTGGGGCAATTCTCGTATTCAAGTAAGTTATCGGATAATCGATATCTTTTTGTAACCTAATTCTAAACCTGAATAAACTATATAGTTGCACTTATTTATTATAATTGAATACTATACAATATTGATATAATAAAATATCTATTATTTAAGTTTGATTATGTAGAAAGAAAATATGAAATTTTCAATTTATGCTTACGATTTAAATGTTAATTTCCATTTTGAATATACTAAAAAGATTATTATTTATTTTACTACTTTTTAGCTTAATAAGTAGTATACTTCAAAATATATTTATATAAAGTTATTAAATCTTCATATTATATTTGTATTACTTACTTTCAATCAAATATTCAATTCTATTTTTTAGGTATTTGACAGAACTGGAGTCTTTCTAAATGCGGTGAACTCAAATGCAGATCCTCTTTACGGAATACAAGGTTTGACGCTGATGCCAAATGAGCGAATCATTGCAGTTGATTCTGGAAATTTCTGCTACAAAATTTACAAATATCCATTGTTTTAGCTATAATCATTTTATCACGACAATCAATGTTCTTATTTTTAAAATTAGATTTTCCGCTTATCTTCAACTTTAGAGTGTTAGATCACAACAAAAGTTTGAAAGTCGGAGAGTATGAATTAATTAATTTTTTTAGTACCTATCTATTTGGTTGAACCTGGTTAGATCCAACGCTTCGCTTTTTTCAATTTCGCATTTAACTGTATGGTATTTAGTAAAAACTTTGTCTATGGTATGCTCAGTATACAATTTATGGTTAATTTGTGGTCAATGAAAATCTTTTTAAAAATTGTTTCCTTTTATTTAGTATGAACATATTTAATTCACCGAAGTTGCGCATATTTTGGCCAAAAAACAATTGCATACTGGTTATGCATTTTTTGTTGTGAATTTTTTTAATGAACAAAAAAATAGATACAGTTTCAATATAACCTATGTTACGATAATTAGTGGCGTTGTTTTACTTGACATACATATACGATATTCCACAGTTTTTTATTCCTTCAGTTATTATGATTTATTTGGTTGTCGAATTGTTAATTTATTTATTAAATAATTTGTGTGACATACATTCCTCCACATATATATCCAGCTACCGTCTTGTTTTACAAAAAATTCAACTAAACACTTTTATTTCCAAAAATAACAGCATAGATTTCATTAATTTGCACAGTAATATTCATTAGCTCTGTCATTTGTAACATCACTGAGTGTCTATGTTAAGCTTCCGTCATAAACACAAATTAATTAAAATAGCTCACGGTTCCAATAAGATAATCCTGTTCAGCTAAGCTGCTTTGTGGATTCAATTTTAATTTATACAGCATATTGTTGAACGTTTTAGGTATTTCAAACGATTAGTTATATATTTTTAAATATCACATTATCTCATCAAATTTTTATTATAATATATATATTCATGTAATATTTGAACACATTTCTGTTTCACATCTGTATGTCAATGTAAAGCTAATTAGTATATATTAATTTTATTAATTATCACCGCAATCTGCTTTTGTGAAACATTCCATTCCATTTTTGTTTCATAGCGTTGTGTTTTCCTTTTCTTTATTTTGGTGCTTAATTTGTATACCTTTTATTTTGCATATATATATATAAATAAATAAATTATTTTATTATTTTTTGTTTGGATATTCAAAAGGTTACAATTGAGAGAATTGAATTATAAATGTTAATACAAACTAAACTAAATTAAAAATTGAAATTTATCAACTCAAACTGCTTCGAAATCACTAATTATACTAAAATAATATTAAAAATGTGCAAAAATAAGGTTTACGTAAGGCTTAATAGTAAACCTGATGTTTAAAATATCAAAATATAAGAATATTAATAAATAAGTAAGTTTGACCGTTTCAGAGAACCTCCCATTTCTTAACATTATAAATACCTACAAGTTGGAGGGCCAAACTGCAGTTTCTTCTTTGAATCTATAAAGTCAGGGTACAAATGTCAACACTTCTTGTTCAAAAGATCAGCGACAATTATGTCAATAATATAGATATGATTCTAAAATGGTGTAATAACTGCACGGTAACTACTGTTCAAAGATTGTTAAGCAGCATTGAAAACTATCTGTCAGGGCTGAGGTGTTGACAAGTGCCATCATTATGGTTATATTCTTTTGAAGGTTCAGCACTCTTTTCAGAATAAAGGTGTATCTCATAAAGTTTTTTTAACGACTAGGTGAAGAACCTGTCTAGGTTTTCTCCCCTTTAGATATGTGACTAATTGACTTTTCAAGTTTAAATGCCACATTAGTTTGTTCAAGAAACATCCTCATATGTGTGTGTACGATATACCAGGTTATTTGTCTTCAATAGACGTTATCTTAAAGAAGGAATTTTAACGAGATTCTTTTTTTTCATAAGTATTTTGTAAGGAGGGATTTTGGAACAAACAATTTTGTATTATTAAACCATAAAATATAAAGTTTTAAAAATAATGTTATAGCATAAATTACAATACTTTGAAGAAAATAATTCCCATTTGATTTAATTCATTTAAATTAAGAAATAGACGATACACAAATTGCTAAAATTAAATTTTAATTAACTAAATTTAATGTGGTTTTAACTGCGGCTTAGTAGTATAGTAAATAAACATTATTAAATAATTGAGTTGAAAATATCCCTTTCAAAAATATTATCACCGCATCTTAAATATATCGTCAAGAGAAAAATTTCCAAGTATTTGACATTGCACAACGCATATTAATTTACTGAAAGTTACAGAAGTTCAAAAGACTGTATAAACCAGATTATAAAATATGTTTTCTATGTAAATATCAAAAGCGAGTATAATTACAATTTTAATAAAATTATTTCTGGAGAAATGCATTTTTATATTAAAATATCGAATTTTTTTAAAAAAATGTTCTAATATGTATTATAAATTTGTGTGAAGTCAAAATTGCATATAGTATTATAAAATAATGATCAAATATAAATTTAAGATTATGTCAACTATTTTTGGTTGGATAATATTTTATCAAAATCTGCATTCTGACTTCTTTTCATTTCAAATGGCCAATAGTGTTCTGAATTCGTGTTGAAAATAGTTTATTTTTCTTCAACATGAACAAACACATATCAATATTTTCTTTAAAAAGCATATCTCTATTCCTGCACTTAACATTAGTCTTTACTTTTATATTTTCTTTGTACCTATAGAATTTTTTGATTGACAAGAATTCAAGGTATGCATATATGCAAGCAGCTAATTTGTTAGTGAAATGTTGTGTATTGGATACCTTTCCTTCTATATCTTAAAATATGCAGCAATGAATCTAACTTCGAAATTCAAGTTATCCCTAAAATAATAAATAGTGATTGCTACATATAAATATTTGTAAAACTTACTAGTAAATATATAGGTGGATCGTCTGATAAATACTGGTAAATACTCTGATAAATATACTTGTAAATCGACTGATGAATACTGGTAAATACACTGATAAGTATACTTGTAGATCGACTGACGAATACTGGTAAATACACTGATAAATATACTTGTAGATCGACTGATGAATACTGGTAAATAAACTGATAAATATACTTGTAGATCG